>OZ024896.1:12135031-12147531 GCA_964017195.1 Siderastrea radians
CGGCCTCAAGATTATTAGTTTATGTTGTTGTTGCTTTAGCACCTGTTCTCCAAAGTTAACCAACACATATACATAGCTGAAGGCCTAACGTCGCCGACGCTTCTTTGAACCCACTCACCCGGCCTTGGAAGGTTTGGTACTCTTTCCAGGCTCCGTTCACCAAAAACAACAATCTCGTTCCCAGAGGCTGCATTCCTTTTGGTCAGCACCAAGGATGTGGCATTTCGATCCCGCTGACCGTAAATGCGCGCGGGCTCTGGGGACGAGATTGCAAAAACAACGAAACAAGATGGCGGCCGCTCTAACTCGGCGGTCCACAGGCCACCCACCCTCACGATCTGTATGGGAATTCACTTTGGATCTGAAAATGCTAAAATATAGCTATGAACGTGGAAAAAAATCTTCACTTACCTCAAAATGGGTGTCTTTGTGTCTTGCATGAAATTTGGGCGCAATTTGTGGCCGTTAAGCAAGTTTTTAGTACGGTGTTGTTCGGTGTTTTTTCCTTAGAAGATCATGACCTTGAAAGCCCTTAGGGGAGGGGACAGAAGTCGACTGGACATTAAAGAAATAAATATACGTAAATACATTGTAATACACTGGAAAGGAAATGGGAGAGCTCCGAATAAGTCTGAATTGCACCTAAACTGGAAATTGGGGGAGGTTCTCACTTATGATGTCAATTCGCGTTTCTAGGTTGCAAAACACAAATACAACAATACTCTTCTTGAACGAAAGAAGATACCATAAGACAAGAAATTGTGAAGAATTTACAGGTGGCGGATAGTCTCCCATCCCCCCCCCTCCCTTCCCCTTTTCCTAAGGAAAAAAAGGTTTCTTTTAATTAAAAAAAACTTTAGTAGTTCGTTGTTTCCGGTGACCTGTTATGGACAATTTGCACTTCCGGTATGTAAGGAATTAAATGTAAACATATTACCGATGACAGATGACTATTCGAGAATGTCCGGTATTTGACAGATTGGTTAACTAATATAATCAATAGCAACTTGAGAACTTTGTTTTGTTTCTCGGTTGTAATCAGTGACCTCGCGAGACACTTTTCAGAGAGAGAGAAACCCTGTGGCTTTACCTGGAGAGTGAAGTACGGCCCCTAGGCATTCACAACAAATGTTTCAACCTTCAGGCAAGGGCTCCATTTGCATCCTAACGACACGAGTGCACGCTACTTCCAATCTGTTTTTATAACGAACACTATATCAGCAAAGGTCATGTTATCGTTTATTCACTACGAGATCGAGAATGTCCGGTATTTATCTTTATAATAAAGTTTCGATATAACGCGCGCTCTGATTGGTTGAAACAGCGTGCCTTATCAGAGGACAGATGCACGGAGTAACCTGTGACGCCATTCTGCGCGCTGGAAAGCTGAAAACCTTTCTTGCGTGCGCTTGGAAGCTATGAATAAAACTTGTTTTCTTGCAAATTAAGCCAATTCCTTTGCAAATGTGAGCAAAGCTATATTATAAAACAAACAAAAAAGGCAAAACCTTGCTTTGTTCTGTGATAAAGCACGCAAGGAAGTGACGAGAGCACGAAAGAAGTAGGGAGAAGCACTCGCCTGCGGCTCGTTTTCACCCTGCACTTCTTTCGTGCTCTCGTCACTTCCTTGTGTGCTTTATCACAGAACAAAGCACGGTTTTGGCTTTTTTATTTGTTAGTTTACATCATTATAACAGCAAGGCCATTGTTCAGAGGCCACGTGGCCCCAAGAAGACTAAGTGAACTGACGGACGACGACTAGCGACGACTACGAAAATGACGTCCATTTTACTAGTCGGCGCGACGTGCGCGTGCGCACGAGCTCCGCGTAAAAAACACCATCTGTAATGGCATGACTCGAGGGCCTGGACGCATATCCGGGACTTTATTTGAAAGGCTTTTATAAAATCAATTTGCTATTCACTTAGTGGATACTCTGACTCGTACTCAGTCGCCTTTTAGTTGTTTTGGGGGTGAGTGGAAATTGGGTACGAGAGTAGATTGGTGCCTGGGAATTATTGGGAAGGTACACTTTCCACTTTCCAGCATGCCCCGCGCACTTGCTCCAGACCCTCTCTGCCTTTTTCTCTCATTGGATGAACGTGCGTAGCACGGCTCACCCTATGTCAGCACGCGGGTTGTCTCTGGCTTTGTTTTTTACTTCTTTTCTGATTACGTTTGAGTAAGCACGACCAAATGTCAACCAACACGTCTCGTCACGCTCGTAACGTGTGGAAATGTTTTGGCGTTCCTGAACTGTGAAAACCTGTACTTTCTGGATTTTTGAAGTAGCAATCACAGTTTTTTGTATTTAAAACATTATCACAACTTATTTAATGTGACAAAAGTTTACGCTCATCCCAAGTCCGCGTGCGGATCGATTTTGAAATTTGCGACCTGGTATCAAAGAGTCAGGTGAATACTTTAAGTTGTTAATGATTGCCAAAAAGACTACTGCAGGGACTGATCAAACAACGTAAAAAGACTGAGTTACGATATCTCGACTGGCCAATACCAGTATTCATCAGGTTTATTAGGACAAATCACGAATTTACAGAAATATATATGCTGTAAAACAATGAGCGGAAGTTACATTATATGAGGTGGTATAGTGTGGCTACTGGGAAAAGACAGGGAAATAAAAATTATTAACTACTTATACTTACAGATTACAGTTCATCACCTTTATTAATGCCTAGACGGGCTCAAGGGTCTTAGCTTTGTGAATTGTGTGTGTGTAACGTGCATTCCTGAAAGAATCACGTTCACTTTCAAGTTTTTAATAGGAATAAGTAGCATATCCATGTCGGAATGGTTATTGCTAAGAAAATTTAAACCGGTGTATGGATATAATTACCAGTAGGGTTGAGTACTGGTCGTTTATGTTCATTAAAACGGTCTTTGAGGCGACGTTTAGTTTCCCCAATGTATTGTAGATTACATAGGCGACATTGACTCGTGTAGATAACATTGAAAGTAGTACAAGTTATGTGAGATTTGATATGGTAGGTCTTCCCAGTGGAATGAAAAGTATATTGATTACGGGCATGTTCAATGTAG
The DNA here is from genome assembly GCA_964017195.1 of Siderastrea radians. Classification (NCBI taxonomy): domain Eukaryota; kingdom Metazoa; phylum Cnidaria; class Anthozoa; order Scleractinia; family Rhizangiidae; genus Siderastrea; species Siderastrea radians. Next base: position 12,138,092 of record OZ024896.1, read on the forward strand.
GGACAGGTGTGCAAATGAAATCTCGCAGTGGTTTTAAAACTTAACTTTGCATTACTTTAAGTTGCTTACCAACTGCCATGATCTCTTTCTTTTTTAAGCCTGCATAACAAGTGTTTCTCTTGGATTTCAGCATTTTGTGCATCTTCGCCAGGCATAAGCTGGGATACGAACAACTTTCACACAGGCTACTTTCTATTCAATTCAATTCCTCTTCCCACAGTTGCCATGAATTTAATTCATATAACACACTTCAAATCAAGCGCTATGTTTATCCGTAATGGCAAATTCTAGAAAAAATCAGTCCTGGGTAATGCAGTGGAGCAGAGTGTTTTGTAGAAGGAAACAACTTGGTGGCTGCACCTGTCAAACGGAACATCAACCGAAGGACTGAAATTCTAACATCCTAAGATCACAGGGATCCCACACTAACTACATGGTCATTTGTTGTTTCGAAATATCACAGGCGTCCCAAACGCACGATTCGAGAAATAGATCGAATAAATGATTTATGTAAGCGTATGAATGATTCATGTAAGCGTATGAGTGATTTATGTAAGTGTATCGAGTGGGACGTGACTACTTGAAGTGCGCGGTGTTGTATTACAATTTAGGGATCTGTCATTTATTAGAGGGGGGGAGGGCTGGTGCAAGTGGGGGGAGGGTCATTCCTTTTTATGCAACCAAAAAGGGGAGGGTCACCAAAAATTTAAGCAGGGCTTTGGGGAGGGCCATATCTTTTTTTTTGTAAACATTGCTGTCCCTTGCATAGTAAGCATTTTTAACTTTAATAATGATCAACCTGAACAACCCAACAAGCCTGCATGTATGTCAACTTTTGCACTGAAAGTGCTTTTTATATATCAAACAAAGTAACATGCTTTTCTATGTAAAACAAGAGAAGCTGTGGAACACAATGGAAGACCTTTTAGTGAATGCTCCCAGTATCTAAGCAAGATCGATTGTTTGAACCCCCCTAGAAGGTGCTGTAGCATCCTGAAGACCACAGATGCAGGCCCTGGAGTGGGAATAACCAATGCAGAGGTTTGCTTCAGGGACGCAGAAATTGCCCGCATTCATTCATCTGATCGTGTTAACCGAATCCATCGTGCCCCAGGGGACTCTGCTCAAAATGAAGCAGAAAGAACAAATGCAGCCAGAGGTGATGTCCTAGTAGATGGATCAGCATTGAGATGGGAATATTCCAAACCATTTGACGGCCTGACAATTGAGGGGATTGATGCACTATCAGCAAGTGAGTGAAGTAAAGCAAAAAGAGAGAGACTGCTTGGAAAAGAATGCACGACAAGTAGCCGAGGAGATAGCAACAATGGTGGATGATGAGCCAGGGCCTGCTGGAGACTTTGTTAAATGTTATGTTACGACTTGCAAAAAATATCAATTTTTTTTTCAACAAAAGGTCTCTGATGCAATACGCAGCAGTCATGACAGAGGCCAAGAGACGCCAGGTCCCGGGTTGGAGTTACTTCAAGAAGATATATTCATATAGTGATACTCATTTCCAAATTGGAGAGGTGTTTCTTGAATACCAGAAGGGGGCTTGTGAAATTTCCAGTGGCAAACTACGTGACTTGCAAGTGGAAAAGTGTTGTAGTCAGACTGAGCGCATTCAAAGGCCATTCCCTGATTATCAAAGCCCTGGACTTCACTACATACCCGTGCACATGACGCCAACAGACAACAGAACCACTGCAGACGATTATTGCCACGAGCCCAGTTAAGGAAAGCATATCATTCTGGTGAATGCTATCTGGAAGATCTCGACAGCATTTCAAAATTCGCACAGGAGTTTTTGTGTCAGAAGAATGTGTGAAAACATATTTGGAGCACTTGAAATTGTTGGAGCTCAAGAAGGAAAAGAGAAAGATGGAGAGACTGGAGAAATCGTCTGTTAAAGCTAAAATGACTTACCAAGACTATGATTGGGTTGGTATGTGCAATGATGGGACTCTAAGTAAGCAAACAGTGGCCGTGTTGGACAAATACCTACAAACCATCATCTGAAGTCCCATCCTTTGAAGAAAGATAAGTTGATTGAAGTGCAAAGACATATACTGATAAATTATTTTTAAAAACACAACAACGCTCTTCAGTTTTCGGAACATGTTTCCATGTTTCGAACACTATCATCAGCATAGGCTGTTACATATATAATAACGATCATTCTGTAAACCTTAGTATATATTCATTATGGCTGATGATGGTGTTTGAAACATCAAAACATGTTCCGAAAACTGAAGAGCGTTGTTGTGTTTTTAAAAATAATTACAACACTTGTACTATCAAGACCATTTGATACTGATAAATAATTTAACAAACTCGGCAAAGCAACAGGAATAATTTGATAGTGGCAACGAGTTGGAAGAAGCCGCTCTTTCATCAGAGGATGAAGATCAAGATGAGGCGGTGGATTTTGTATGAGCAGAAATTGGCTGTTCAAGCTCTGAGGAAGAGGAGGAAAGTGACGAGAACGATTATAACAATTCCTCTCGCATTCGTACCTATAAAAGATCAGGGAGGAGAGCAACACGCTTTCTGTTATGAACAGAACAAAGTAAATTGATCTCGTTTAATAATTCCTATCATGTCTTTTAGCGTGGGGAGGGTCATAACTTTTTTGGATCACACGAGGGGGAGGGTTACAGTTTTTTCTGCAGACGATTGGGGGAGGGCATACAAAAACTGCACCTGGCAAAAAAAAATTGCACCAGCCCTCCCCCCCCTCTAATAAATGACAGGTCCCTTAGGCCGTTGGAAATTTGAGCGCTCTATAAGACTTTGTATGGAGTTTAAAATAACGTGGAATAAAAGCGCTCGACGAAATAAAATTTTACCTTCTTTTCAATAAAATAAAGAAAATGTTCTCACCTTTTTCACCTTTCTCGATTTCTGTTGTCCTTTTGGGCTATTTCGTCGTTTTTGGGGGGTTTTGAGGTTTTTGTCGTAGCCTTCAGTGGGACCACAGGTAACCAAAGCGTAATATGAGAGTTTGTATGGAGCTGAAATTCGATCGAAAATAATCGGCGGTTTTCCGCCGAAAATACATTAAAATCGAAATAAAGTTTAAAAAACCTTACCTGTTGTGTGTTTGCTGTGTATTTATCGCTTTTCCGAGCTTCCGGAGGCCGTTTTGGGCGATTTTCTGCTTAACGGTCGATGCGACGGCATGTCACGTACTAAAGAAAGCTAAAGGTAGGAAAACGGGAATTCAAAATTGCCAACCGACACTCGAGGTCCCGATCAAAATACCCGCTATAGATCGATTCAATCTAAAGTCAGCGCTTTAAAACCACAACACATTTCAAAAAGTATAAATCTCCTACCTTTCTATGTGATTCAATCGTCAATTAGTTTATCTCTCGAGGTACAGCCCTGCATTAAAAACGAACTAACTTTTCGAAATCGCCGCCATCACAGGCTTGTAAGGAAAAGAGGGTCAAAACTAACGGTCAAGCCTGGGACAAAGCGCCAAATTTCGCTCCACCGGGGGACGACATGAGTGACTTCTGTGTCGCCAAATGCCAAACTCACCCCCTCTCCGGTAAATCAAGTGTTGTACCGCTCAAATTTCGGCGGGAAATCGCGCGCGGGTCGCATTCAGGTATAAAACTTGACTTACCGGAGAGAGGGTGAGTTTGGCATTTGGCGACATAGAAGTCACTCAAGTCGTCCCCCGGTGGAGCGAAATTTGGCGCTTTGTCCCAGGCTTGACCGTTAGTTTTGACCCTCTTTTCCTTACAAGCCTGTGATGGCAGCGATTTCGAAAAGTTAGTTCGTTTTTAATGCAGGGCTGTACTTCGAGAGATAAACTAATTGACGATTGAATCACATAGAAAGGTAGGAGATTTATCCTTTTTGAAATGTGTTGTGGTTTTAAAGCGCTGACTTTAGATTGAATCGATTTATAGCGGGTATTTTGATCGGGACCTCGAGTGTCGGTTGGCAATTTTGAATTCCCGTTTTCCTACCTTTAGCTTTCTTTAGTACGTGACATGCCGTCGCATCGACCGTTAAGCAGAAAATCGCCCAAAACGGCCTCCGGAAGCTCGGAAAAGCGATAAAAACACAGCAAACACACAACAGGTAAGGTTTTTTAAACTTTATTTCGATTTTAATGTATTTTCGGCGGAAAACCGCCGATTATTTTCGATCGAATTTCAGCTCCATACAAACTCTCATATTATGCTTTGGTTACCTGTGGTGGGACGTGACTACTTCAAGTGCGCGGTGCTGTGTTACAATTTAGGCCGTTGGAAATTTGAGCGCTCTATAAGACTTTGTATGGAGTTTAAAATAACGTGGAATAAAAGCGCTCGACGAAATAAAATTTTACCTTCTTTTCAATAAAATAAAGAAAATGTACTCACCTTTCTTGATTTCTGTTGTCCTTTTGGGCTATTTCATCGTTTTGGGGGGGGGGGGGGGTTTGAGGGTTTTGTCGTAGCCTTCATAAGACGAAGTTATTTTAAACTCCATACAAAGTCTTATAGAGCGCTCAAATTTCCAACGGCCTAAATTGTAACACAACACCGCGCACTTCAAGTAGTCACGTCCCACTCGATACGCTTACATAAATCACTCATACGCTTACATAAATCATTCATACGCTTACATAAATCATTTATTCGATCTATTTCTCGAATCGTGAGTTTGGGACGCCTGTGGAAATATAAGGAAATGTATGGAGACACTGCAAGGTGCGTAATAACCGGAAAGTGTTTTGTCTTACTTGCAGCTTAGAAAACAAACCTTTTTATTAAATTTCCACACACTCCCTATTTTTTATCATTTATTGTTATTATTATTACTATAAACAAAATACAGGTAATACACAATAAATACAGGCAAAAAAAGGTAAAAAAAACGTACTCTAGTGGCACAAACAACAAAGCAGAACAAAATAGAAATAGAAAGCTAATATTGACGTTACATCAGTACATTACGAATTATATAAATTTACATTGTCCTACTCCCTATAAATTTAATACAACGTCCGGTCATACAGTTTGTGGGTATCCTGTGGCTAACGTCACCACACTTCCACCAGAAGGATTAAGGTGATTCCATCGAAAAAGAAGTTGTAATGAGAATTTGTTGAAACTTTGCACAGTTACTAACTACACCTAGTACATTAAAAAAATAAAACGCTACGGGGCTGTAGTATGTAGGTACTTTGCTATCTTTAGACAGCAATATTAAAAAAACCTATCCTTGTATTAGAGACACCCATTGCTTCAACAAAGTTATAACTAGCAATGAAATATAAGCATTATTCTTATGATAGTACAATGTTACAGTAAAACGACTTAAAATTGCCGTAACAATGAAGCTAATTTGAAATAATAGGCAAATCGAGTGTCCGCACGGTTCCAGTGAAACGCCTAAAATCTGGTTGTAGTAGTGAATCAACCGGAATATTTCAAAATTGAATAATGAAAAGTTCTTCAAATTTGAATATATCATGTAAAGTCGTATTTTCCTTAAATAAATGGAATAAAAAAGTGGGGTCACCGAGTTCGTTTAGGAGAAAACGACCATTCATTTCTCTGAACAGCTCAGCTTCCATAGAAAACCTATCGAGTTCCGAACGCGCGCGCGCTCGTGCGCGCGCTAATCACGCAAAAAATGATGCGCAGAAAGGATGCGCAATGCAATTGAATGGAATCACCTTAAAGGCGCATGCTAAAGGTCTTTGATGATAAATCTCTAAAAACGTTAGAAACTGCAACCAGTTTAAAACCATGTTTCTCGTACAGTTGTATTGCAGGTTTCTGAGTGCTTGTTGTAGTTAACACAATATTTTTAAACTTTTTCCTCTTTGCATGTACAGTAAGTTCATTGAGCAGTTTTTTACCGATCCCCTTTCCTCTGAAGCTGGATACAGTATACATCCTCTGCAGTTCAGCCACTCCTGGTTCATGGGTCTCTTTACGCATAAGTCCCACCATCCCAACAACTTTCCCACTCCATTCCGCTACCCACATGTGACAGCCTTCACAGGACATGTAGGATTTTTCAATGTCCTTTAAATCTGTTTTTAAAGTGGAATTCTTGAAGTCAATTCTTCGACGGCGCTTGACATATACAAAGGCCAAAAACAGAAAAACAACAATAGCATACACTTCGACGACCCATGTGAACCACAAGATTGCTGCAACGGATGTGAAAACACTTGCTATCACAAAGTGCCATGACACTGTTGACAGGAGAGCAAGAGTAAACGTTTTTACGTACTCGTCAAACCCATCCGTGAACAACTTTTCACATTCTGATTGATCAGAGCGCTGGAAGGAGCGAATGATCACTGAAGATGAAATACCACGTTGCTGATCATCTGAAGGACTGGTAATACTCTAACGGTAAAAATAAAACAAAGAACGTCGATCGTTGCACTTATTACTATGTGAGAGGGGAAAGGGTCTCGAGGTGGAGGATTCCCACTACCCTGTGTATATGAAACTTGTATTGAGTACCCCAACCATTGGTTCTACCCCCTGGTATAACATTTTGGTAAATCATGCAGTAGAGTGTTTTCAATTGTGTCGTAAATCCAAAATTAAAGTAATTACTCTAACCAATCACAAAAGACACAAACAACACAGTGAAAGCAATCAGACTTCGAAGCAAATACACGTATCAGATGCAGTGAAGCCCGGGAAATCAAGCGTGCAAGCCGCTGGGTGACAAGGCATGGAGCTACTGGATCGTGCAAGGGGGTAGGGAAGCAGAGGACATTTGTCAGTCCTAACGAAGCAAAAAGGTTACGCTCTTTAGCCCCGCTGAACTGCTGGCTCTCGTTTCCTGAGAAATGCTTGGAGTCTCATCCATGTGATGCTCTACTTATTATGGTGACATGACATTAAACTCGAGTTGTAGCCTTTCCAGCTGTTCATAGCTGATAGATCTTTGATGCACAGCATGGGAAACAAAAGCGTTCTAACAGTAAAACACCCTACATTAACAGAGTCTCTCGTTGGCGTCAAAGGCCGCCGTTACGGCTACCCTTGAAAGTGCTTGCATGTCAGTGAACGCTGAATTGAGCGCGCGCACCTTCGGAGCTTGTTAAGTTTTCTATGAAAGCTGAGTAGTACAGAGGAATAGCAGGTCGTTTTCTCCTAAACGAGCTCGGTGACCCCCATTTTTTAATACATAAATTCAAATGGCACGATCGAGTACAATATATCGCGATTTCAAAAAACGTTAAAATTCTGCTTTGAGATATTTTTATTTAAATGCCGAAAATAACAAGTCCTTAGGTATAGCAGGGTATGTACGCACCCGGCAAATTCTTTATTTTTCATATCCGTAATTTCTGTTCAACTTAAGTAGTATAAAATGCAAGATAAATGTCCATTTTGTTAAACTGCTCCAATATTTCAATACAAGCAACGACGTTTTAAAGCAATTATAGTTCTCATTTCTGGTTACTAGGGTTTCTCATAAAAAAAACCTTGCAGGTCGTATAGTTGCTATCATATCAGTGGCTATCCATGTTGTGCCAAAACGAGCTCGGTGACCCCTATTTTTTATTGCATTTTTGAAATGTTCTAAACATAATTACCAGTTGGACCAAGTCTTAGAAACTGATTTTAAATATTCCTTCTATTTCGAGGCCCGTTTTATATCGAGAAAAGTTGCCCCTGGTACCCGAGACTACTTGAATGAGCGTTATATGAGAAACAGTTGGGTCTACTTAACGAGGGGTGTCAACTCTAACACTTGCTGTTTGAACAGCACTACACAGTAACGAGGGTCCTCCCGATTTTTTTATGAAGCTCCCACAAAAATAATAAACGATGTCGAAATTATAGTTGGACAAAGAGAGGGAGAAGGAAACAAAAGGGAGCCCCCTTTCTCCTCAGTCTCAACCTGCTTTATCTTTTTGTCTGCTTCCACATTTCGCCGATCTTAGAATAGACTGTGGGAAGCTAAACGAGTAGAGCCAATTGCATTGTGTTTAATGACTGTATTAGCAACGGCCAGTAGTTCTAAACGATGCTGTTGCAAAGTAAAGGCTTTCCGAAAATATGGTTAATCAGATCTCCGCATTAAAAACTAAAATGTCAGTAATTAGTTTCTAACGATGTTGTGATGTTGGTTATTTTTACGTTCGGTGGGTCCGGGAATGTATCTTTTCAAATTGATAACAGCTTGCCGGAGTTAAAATAAGGTAAATTGGCTGGCACTGTGAGGAGATTCAAATACTTTTGATCTTTGTTTATTGTAAATCTGAAGCACGCTAAAAATGGGCACCAGACAGGAAAATGTAAGCAAAATACATGAAATGTCATTTTCTGTTTTCTCCGATTGTTTCAGGGCCTTGAAAATGGATATTAATTTAAATACGAAAACACAGGTTGATCTGTTCGGATTCTGTAGCTAAAACGTCTTTTAAAAAAGTCGCAGAACGTTATAGGAAACAAAACTTATCGGCCGAATTACCGAGCCGCTGTTTGCTCTTCATAGATGCTACCTGACTTAATTTCGTACTATATACGACATATTTGTCCCACCAAACACAAAAGGAATTAATTTTCCTATGTTGCAAAGGTTAGGGTTCGAGATGACATTCAGGCCAAAATTTTCCCACGATTGAACCCGAATTTCTGAGGCGGTTATTATCTTCCGAACTGGTATTCTAGAAAAATAACTGGCTGGATGCCCCTGCCTGACTCAAGGTCCGGCGTGTGTTTTGTGCACATCTTTTGAGAGACCAAGGCCGAAGACAGCATAAATTTCTTCAGGATGTTTCTTTTCTTTGATCGGGGTCAGGTGTAAACACCTGTAAGTCGTGTAAACTTGAAGCAAGAGTGGACTAACTTTCGACATTTCTATGCATATATTTTAGTCAAGACAAGCTGAAGCAAACAAACGGGTCCATTTTGCACACGCTGCTTCTCTTAGACAAAAGGTTGGCATATTTCATAATTTTGGAACTGGAATGAAATCGGTATTTTTCAGTTAATCTTGTCTATACTAAAATAGCAATCGATCTATTGTCATTTTGACCCTGGTGATAAATAGCATACAAAGTTCAGTGCTTCGATTCAGTGAGTTGCCTAATTAAAGTATTTTTCGGATGCAACGTGTATGCTCCCATATTAGAAAAAGGAAAGAAAATTTTCAAAGATATCCTTAAGAGGGGCCAGCATCTCGTTTTGTGGGCATAGTTATGTCTCCAGTAGTATTTTTCCCGATTCTACCTTAAACAGGGCGAAAATGATTCTGGCCATTTCAAATTGTGAGTGCGTCGGTGATTACCTTAATAAGAAACGTGTTTACAAAGGAAAGCCGATTTCTAAAAGGTATCTCTCTATTATCTTTGGCAGACAGCTAGGCGACAGCATTTAAATTATCCCCCAAGGGTAGACAGAAACTATTGTTTAATATTTTTCACTACTTAAACCTTAAAGATATGCAGC
>OZ024896.1:12150031-12261799 GCA_964017195.1 Siderastrea radians
GAACATCGGGAGGACATGGGGCGAGACCAAGTTACTAGCAAACAACAAAATTCGGTGGAAAGCTATGGTGGAAGCCCTATGCCTCTTGAGGGGCTAAGAGGATCAAGTCATTGAAAAGTATGTCCACAGCGACTTGATGAAACAACATTTTGGTTTTAAATGAATGTTATGTCATCTAATTACTTTGTGTGAAAATTTCGGGGAAATCGTTCCATTTGATTTTTAGAAACGTTGGCTTGAATATGAACTGGTTAAGTGTGTTACGCGGCTTTTTTTATCAAAAATCGACCCTACACTTATTAAAATGATTATGAATTAAAAAGCGGTAGATGAGTTTTTTTAAAACTTTGCTTTCAAGGAGAATAATCAATAATCAATACAATCCCCGAGTCTCAAACTCATTGAAACGTTGTAAGGCTATCAATTTTAAGCCTAAACTCAGGAAATTATTGGACTGAATTTTACGCCAGTGGCTTGTTGCTCTTATTATGCATCTCCATTGTTCGAATAGGCGTGCAATTGTAAACTTCAGTACATCATGAATTCATATAACGCTTGATTGCTTTCCGAAGATGTTCCGAAAAACGTGCTAATGTACCAGGTTAGCATTACAATAACAATGGACAGGCCGACAGCAGTGAGTGCAAACCTCAAGGTTAGCAGTAAGCGCAAGCTTCGGTTAGCAGAGAGCGCAAACGGAAAGCTGCTGTGCTCAGTCAGTGTTCCAGATTCTTATGGCAAGGAGTCAACGAAAAATTTAAACAGGTCAGTAGACGTGGGTCTCCCACAATCTTATCCCAGTCTCAGCACGTTTTCGGAACATCTTCGGAGAGCAATCAAGCGTTATATGAATTCATGATGTAGTGAAATTTACAATTGCACGCCGATTTAAAACAATGGAGATGCATAATGAGAGCAACAAGCCACTGGCGTGAAAATCAGTCCAATATTTTCCTGAGTTTTGGCTCAAAATTGACAGCTTTATAACGTTTCAATGAATTTGAAACGCTGGGATTGTATTGAATATTGATTATTCTCCTTGAGGACAAAGACATAAAAAAATTCATCCACCGCTTTTTAATTCATAACCATTTTAATAAGTGTAGTGTCAATTTTTGATTAAAAAGCCCAGTAACACACTAAACAAGTTCATATTCAAACCAACGTTTCTAAAAATCAAACGGCACGATTTCCCCGAAATTTTCACACAAAGTAATTAGATGATATAACATTCATTTAAAACCAAAATGTTATTTCATCAAGCCTTTGTGGGCATACTTTTCAATACCAGATCAAAATTATTTTGTTTTTGTTGTTTTTTAACACCCTAAAACTTCACCCGAAAATTTCTCGAAAACGCTCTCATAGAAATTCTTCAAATTTTGCAGACGTGAATACAAATATGTCAGGTCGAAGATCCAGTCGAGCGCTTTCCAGAATTGTCTCTTGGTGACAAGTAATCGGCTCTCATGTAAAATGGGAAATGACGTCATTACGTTGCTATGGTAACTCCAATTTCGATGAAACTTATCTCATTTAAAACTTTCATCTTTCTCTAGGTCAGCAGTAACGATCGATTTTCTATTGGGTTGTTCACTGTGGTACGCTAGTTGCTCAAAGTTGAGAGGTATCGTCGCTCAAAAACCCGATCGAGCCACCTTAAGGCAAAAACATTCTGATCACCTTGGCGCAAGGTCTTCGACCAAAGATGATTGAAGAGGAACCCTGTGTTATCTGGAAAACGTACAATTTCCTGTGTTGTAACAAGAGCCAAATCAGCAGCACGATCTCCCGAAAAGAAAAGCGCCTTAAAAAAGGCTTGATCCCTTGCTAACATATAAACTTGACGGGGCTCTAACATGGGTTTTAATAAACTGGTGAAAATATGTGAAGACAAAATCTCTACATCGGAAAGTAACGAAGGAGTTGTCTGAAGAGGGGTAACTCTAGCTTGCAACTGTTCAGCAGTAATGCTTGATAAATAATCCTTAACGTCCTTACTTGCGGCAGGATTACCGATACCGAGAGCCGCATTCCAGTCTCCGACTCTATCATGGGTGGAGAAGATGGATCGAAGTTTTCCAATTACACTATCAACAGTCTCTCTTGTTAAATGCTTAGGACAATCACACGAAGTCTTGCATTTAAGGCCGAGAAACTTACAGTGAGTTTTATGAGCAACAGTGCGACCGTCCCCATCCTTCCAAACAAGAAATTTTACAATATATATCGATGGGAAGGGCCGAAGAGATTTTCTTGGCTCGCTGCAAATACGATAGGAATTCAGACAATTCCAATTCCAACGCTGACTTCTGTTTAACATAGCTTGTGGCTTCCTTTTTCTGAGCTAAAATGTCCAGCCGGGCTTTAATTTCGCTTTCATCCACACTGCGCCGAAGCCATTTCTTTGGAGGGACATCAGTTGCGACTGTGCGCCTCTTGTAACCACAGTTTTGACAGAAATGGAAAACTTCGTCATTGGCGTAGGAACAAACTGGGCAGGCCGCTTGAGGCTGAAAAAGCTTGGGAGGTAACAAGAAAACAAAGAGGTAACAAGAAAACAAAGAATACCATGAGTTGAACAAGTCGTAGCAGTTAACTGTGTACTCGAAAGACCCACAGTTCCACCGAAGAAGGGACAGGTCCGAAACCACCACCTTTTTGTGGATATAAAACCGCATGTAAGTATCCCTTCCTACACAAAACAAACTGGTCTGACGCCGAGGAAACTACGATTGGCCACCAGAAGGATTTAACAGGCAAATTAGGCACAACGATAGAAAAAGAAATTCCTGTAGGTAGAAGAAACTTAAGAGTTGGTCCAATGAGATTGAAAGGGGGAAAAACGTAAGGGTTCTCCTTCCTCTTCCAAGTCATAGGGTTTTGCGCAAACAAATTAACTCCTGCGGATTGAGGCGTGGGGAAAGGCGTAAAATGAGTTAGAGGGGAGCCATCGTAACCCGGCTGCGCGTTGGAATCCAAGGCCATGAGGCCAAGTGTATGACCTGTCTCCACTCCGAACGCTTTTTGGATTCGCTTCCAACTCTGAAGAGATAACATAGAATCCGAGGGTGAAAGGCGTCTCGAGGAATGATCGGCAATATTTGCCTTTGAAGGTACTTTGTGCAAAGTTAGTTGAATATTGCGCTCGGAAACCAAATGGAACACATCTTTAGTTGCGGCAGTCAGCTGTGGGCTTCTACTCCCTTCTCTAGACCATGTATCCAAAAGAATTTGGCTGTCAACATTGACGTCCACCCTGCAATTCCTTTGTTCAACCGGAGACGATTGAAGAACCCTGCGTAGGGCTAACATTTCTTTCGTAGAAATATGAAGGGCAGCTTCTTCGGAGCTCCAATAATCCCTGACCTCGAGATTACCTTCTGGAAGGTGAAAAACGCCTCCCCAAGCAAAACCAGAGGAGTCACTGGACATAGAAAGAATAAGATGTTTCTCATCTCGCCATGGAATACAATCCTTCCACGTATCCAAAAATCGCCAGTGTGTTAATTCCTCTCGTAAAGCCGGAGACATGAGGATTTGAGGGTTTGATCCAGCGGAGGCGATTGCTGCTGCTATGCTCCTAATAAAGAGTTTCGCACCGGGAACAGCCAGAGAGAAGGAAATACACTTGCCTTGAAAACGTTGAAGGGTTTTGACTTGAACCACTTTTTTTGAAGCCAAAATGGCTTCTCGAAGCTTCGCGAACTTCACTATCTTGTCTTGGGGAAGAAAGAAGGCTTGTTTAGACGTGTCAACAACTAGACCCAGATAGATAATGCGGTTAGACGGCTGAAAGACGGACTTGGCTAGACCCAGAAAATATCCTAGATCAACAAGAAGGTAACAAACAATATATATCGCAGCTCGAGCGGCCTCAAAGCTAAAGTCGCGATCTCTTTCGATAGGAGGAACTGACCAACGCCCGTCGCGAGATACCAATTCACCATTGAGTCTGTCATCAATGTAGAGAGAACAGGGGATGCCTAAATCCCGAATGAAACTAGATGCAGCAAGCCCCGTCGAATGATAAATGAACGCAGATTCCTTCCAGCCAAAAGGCAAGGTAGCGTTGACCAACCACCAGCCTCCCCATTCCATGCCAAAAACTTTTCTTGATCCTTCTGTTAACAGCGGAGCCCGCGCGCTAGCGCGTCAGCGGAGCACCATTGCTAAGGAAATTTGGTAACCTATCAAGCCAAGAAATTTTAGTAGTGACGTAATAGTCACGTGACCGTCCGTTCGTACGTCCGTACGTCCGCCCGTCCGCACCACAGGGTCACCAATATGAAGTGGCAGACACTGGATATAACCCTGTGCTGGATCCCGTGTTTTTGGCGCGAAATCGCATGTTGACCCGCGTTGTAGCAAAACAAGGAAAGACAACAAAAGTCAAAAACAAATTTGTTAATGGAAGAAAAGTTCAAAAAGAATACTCAGTTGTCTTTTTGGTTGAAGGCGAAAAGTTCAATTGAGGCGAAAAAAGTTAGGCGATAAAGTTCAGGCGAAAAGTTCAAATTTGTCTTGTCGGTTCTGTTGCGAACTCGGTCGGCACACCGCTTGAGTTCGCAGCTTTTCGCAGCGGTTTCGACGCCAAATATAGCAGAGCTAGTGCCATTTGGTTTTTTTTTTGTCTACAACCATGGTTTTTACGGCGGTCCGAACACATTTTGCCAGGAAAAACACCAGCATTTTCATGTTGATAGGCAGCTTGTCACGAAGAAAGAAATAAGTAGTAAAATTAACATCTGATGATAACAATGAACGTTCATAGCCTAGTGGACAAATCGCCGGCTAATGACGCCGCCGAACCGGGTACGGCCCTCAGCGAGGACATGAATTTATTTCTCTTTTTTCTTTTTTTTTTTTTCTTTTTCTTTTTTGCGAGCAAAAAAAAAAAAAAAACAAAAACAAAAACAAAAAAACAAAACAAACAAAAAAAGGGGGGCCTCCGCTTTTAGGCTTGGCTAAATCTATATATTAGCGGAGCTCGCGGAGCTCGCGGAGCTCGCGGAGCAACATGGGTAAGCAAATTTGGTAACCCGTTGATCCGAAAAATTTTGGTTCTGACGTCAGCGTACGTCCGTCCGTCCGTACAGACTCTGGGGGAGGGTGAGGGGAGTCCCAAGACAACCCGACCGGGGGAGGCGGAATGCCCTTTTTTTTTTCTTGTAGCTGAAGTAAACAATATGGCGGCTGGTTCTTCGTAAGCTCGATTTTCAATACGATAATTGTAACACATTCTTGAAATGAAGACTTGTAACAGTTCATCATGAAAAGGAAAAGGATTGCTTCAATCTCGGTGGCGCATATAGAAGATATTGGAGAGCTTGAAGGCAAGAAATCCTTATTCGAGGACATAGTTGTTTTTTTTTTCAGCGCTAACGAGATCTGGAAAGAACCCGGCGACTTTCGTTTAGATTTTCAAGTCCTTCTTTCAGTTCAGTAGTAAAGTAAATTACAGATTTGATTGTGGATTTACATTGTAAAGATTGTTTAATTGAGCGACTTCACTAGTAAATTACGGTAATTTTCTTGAAATGTTTTAAAAACTTGTTTAAAATATCTGTGAAATTACCTTGTACTTCCGGTTTGTCGGCTTGCGAGTAACTTCACTCGAGGGGAAAATTGAATGCAGTTTGCTTTCCTAGGCAAACAAGTGCTTCGTATGTGAATGACATTTCATGTTTTTGAAGGTTTCTTGTCCCTTTTTCTGTGTTTATTCATTTTAAAAATTTTTTTTTAGTGAGCAATCTGATATAAGCTTATTTGCGAAATTTTCCTTTGAACTTTAGTGCGTAATTTTCAATATTTTTCTTTGAGCAATTCTAGTCAGTAGTGTATTTTATTCGAAACGTAGAAATCGTGACTATTCTAGATTGAGACTGTGTTGTTTTTTCAACCTAGGTTGTTTTTCTTCGGCACCGCATATGGGGTTGCTTTGACTAATTCGTAATTTAGTATTCAACACCTGGAGAGTTGTTCTGTCGTCAATATTTTTCTTAGTGTAAAGCTCCATATGTTTTTTGTTCAGTTGTGGAATATTTTATCTTCCTTATATTTTTATATATTTTTGGTTTCTTCATTTGAAGTGAATGACATTTCTGTCCCAATTTAGTGACTAAACTTAGAATCGCCGTTTCAGTGAGTGAGTTCAGTGTGGCATGTTTCTGTGTTCGTTTTGTTTTTAAGCGGTAAGCCGTTTCAGTGTGTCTTTAGTTACAGGTTAAAACAAAATCTTTACTTAAGTAACGGGGAGCAATTCATTTCTCAGTTTAAGTCTATTTTATCTAAAATGAGACTCTAAAAGCTTCCTAAAATTAGTTCAGGGTGTGTTCTTGAAAGCGCCCGATTAATACTTCGCGGGTGAAAAACTTGTGTCATTTTCTCTTGATAATTATACGTGTGCTTGAAAGTTTCCGAAAACATATTTTGGGTAATTTTTTGTCAGTAAACGGTTTGATGCCGGGAAAATATTATTTATTTTAGCAAAATAGATTTCGAGAAATGTTTCATGGTTAACAGAATTAAACAGCCAGAGGGATGCAATGGAATCAGTGAGAAATGTTAATTTGCAGGGAAAAGTCTGTCGAGTCGCTACCGGGAACAACTTAAGTGGGTTTTTTAGCAATTGTAGTTTTACTAGTACTCTTCTTGAACTTAATTAGCTCGCTTTTGAAAGAATGCTACAAGAAGCGCTGTCGGTGAAACTCGTGCTGAAGTCTTCTCTTTGAAGAAAAATAAGCCAAGTCACAGTTTCCTCAGTGGTCTGCATGTTTTCCCTTGCTGTTTTTCAGCTCTTGGCGAAAATAACTGTACAACTAAAATTTAATGTATTTTACGGACCAATAAGCATGAAAGAGAGATGTGGAGCTCCGCTTTTAGGCTTGGCTAAATCTATATATTAGAATATGGTCATATCCTGATTTATCATCACATTTCGTGAGGAAAGATTCTTTGTATGCGTAACAGGTAACATCTACTAACTTATCCAGAGAGAAAGGTTGATCTCTCATCCAGTTATTTAGAAATCTGGCATCTTGGCACAAACGGGGCTTCGATGGTTCAACTGTAATGGGAGCACAATGTACGGAGGCTCAACGTTTCCCACTTGGCCCCAAACAAGAACAGCTCCGACCTCGATCCTTTGAAGGAGAGTTTCCGTAATGAAAGCAGAATATTTCTTGCAACAGGGATTATTGGGGAAAACTTTGGAAGGAGGAAACGGGCAGTCATAGAATACGCCTTTGAATTTCCCTCCGAATGGGACCACAAACTGTTCCACGTCTACTTTGTTTGTAATCCAATCGGAAATAAAACGATGTGTTGGCGAATCCCCCAAAATGGATTCCCAAGCATGGATGTGGTGATGGAGTGGACCTGCTATAAAGTTATCTGGATTTCTAAATGGCAGATTGCAAAGTTCTGGCGATACGGAACCATCTAAGATTTGTTGAATACCAGGCGCCGGAAAAACTGCCCCCTGGAGAGGAGTCCCACTCACGGAAGCCCAATTCACTCGTCTCAATGTGGCTTTGTTGACAGCTTCAAGAGGATTAATAGGAACTTGAAACTCCCATTCTGGAGTGGAAAAATGTTCATCTCATTTCCACCTCTTCCTTGGGCGTTAGAAATATAATTTAAAATGGGAAAAACGAGTGAAGAAAACAACCAGCAACTAGCAACTAGCATAAGGAAAAACCCTGTGGGTAGGGACTCCTCGCCAGGAGACAGTTAACTCCCGCGCCCGACGAATCGGAACGCCCACGAGCATGCCCAGGAAATAGACATACCCGCGTGAGTTACTGGCCCATTAAAGGAGAAATAGGGAACTATAGAAAAACAGAAATATGACTATATACCAAAGAACCAACAGATTTATTGATAATAAATAAACAAGGACACTGCTTCCAATTAGGACCGTATAATTCTCATATGGGGAGAAAAACACAAGCTCCACCTCATACTGGAGGTTGAGAGTTCGGGCCTGGACGGCCTGACTTGAACCGTTTTGAAGGACCTGCGTTAAACTGTAGATCAGAAAGCCGCTTGAAGCATCTTGACTGTAAGTGACCCAGTCTCCCACAATAAAAGCACTGGACGGAGCTGAAAGAGCCTCTATAACCTCGATTAGGAGCAGGAGTCTGCGAAGGTCGGGGTAGAGGTGGTGCGGATCTCCGAACAGACTTATCGACCTTAGACATGACATCCAGGACACGTTCTTGATGCTTGTCCCCCAAGCGAGCCGCCAAGTACTTTCTGAACTGATCGGGTGAGGCTAAAGTTTTGTCTTTGAGGGCTTGAAAATAAAATAATCTGGCGTGGTTTGACGAACGGGCCACCGCTTTAAGCTCAATCAAGACATCGAAAGCCTCATCCTTGTCAAACGGGGGATTTTTCCTCACGAGGAGGGACGAGAGCTTGGATAAAACATCCTCCACCGATTCTTCCTTTCCCTCTTCGAGCTTCTTAATTCGATCCCTCAAAACTTGCAATTGGTCGTTGTCCAATAGAAAGGAAAACTTGAGAATAAGAACCAGAAAAGAAAACAAAAACAAGTTCTGACCGCTTGAAAACCTTTGTAGAAACAGGTATAGAACGATGGGTACTCGTGTTATCCAATAAGAAGCACACAAGGCGCGGGTATTCTTCAATTAGACAAAAGAAAATAGCGTACATGTTCTGTTGGAACGAACAATGCCTGGCTAATAAAATTGTGAGACGCGACTAACAACCAGGCCGGGTGGCAAAAAACCTAACCACAGGCACGAACAATGCAATATTCCGCAAACACAATACTGTCAAGCCCGTAGACACAACAAATTCTTGTAAACAATCCAGCAGGTACAAAATTATTGTAAACAAACCCGCAGGCACAAAAATTCTTCGACTCCAAGCCCTCAGGCACAACATATTCTTGTAATCAAACCCGCAGGCACAATAAATTATTGCAAACAAAGGGCCGCAGGCGCAATAAATTGTCGTAATCGAGCCCGCAGGCACAATAAAATCAAGTAATCAAGCCCGCAGGCACAAAAAAGTTCTCATAAACAAGCCGGCAGGCACAATTAATAGTCGCAATTAAGCCCGAAAAACACGATAAATTCTTCTTAATCAAACCCGCAGGCACAATAACATCTCGTAATCAAGCCCGCAGGCACAAAAAAAAAAGTCTGATAACCAAGCCCGCAGGCACAACTTATAGTCGAAATTAAGCCCGCAGGCAACAATACGTTCTCGTAATAACTTCTCTCAATCAATCCCGCAGGCACAATGAATTCTCGCAATCACGCCCGCAGGCACAATAGATTCTCGCAATCAAGACCTCAGGCACAATAAATTCTCGCAATCAAGCCCGCAGGCACAATGAATTCTCTCAGATGATGTAATCAAATATGCAGGTACAATAAATTCTCCTCAACTCCCAGCGGGCACAGTAGATTCTCCTAGTGAAACCCGCATGCACAATAAAACATGATCGTAAACAAGCCCGCAAGCACAATAAATTCTAGAAAAAAAAAGAACTTGAGGAGAAAAGGGGCGGCGGATGAGAAAAATAAAATAAAACTAACGCCCAAGAAGAGTTATGGAAACGTGACGAATTATTTAAAGGATTCCGTAGGACGCGAACACAAGTACAAAACACGCGTCAAAATAAAAGAAAGGACGCATAAACAAACCCATAAAAATACTAAATAACCGAGAAACATGCAAACTACGAAAAGGATAATGCATAATATACAACGGAAAGCTAGAAAGCATACATGGCAAGCAAGGAAACTGAAAGAAAGGGCACAAACTAACCGACAACACGTGTAGGGATAACGAAAAAAGTATGGAACGGAAGCGAGGCGTCATAAACTAGCTAGTAAGCGAAGAAGAAACCAGAAAAAACTTAGTTCACCTCAACTGGTTCCACTGGAGCTTGAGCTTGAGCTGGGATGACATCTTGGAGGGCACCGGCGGCCGGAGCGGCTGGAATTTGGGCAACTTCAACATCTTCAGGTGGCGCTGCCATAATCGCAAATTTCGTCCCTCCTGCGGTAACTTGCAAAAGACGCTTTCTTGATTTCGAATTAACTTTTAAACCTTTACTAACCAATACGTGCATAGCTAGTACCAGTCCCCAACCGCACATTAAAAAGAAAATCGGTAAAACTAAGAGGAAGCTAGTAAAGTTCCGATTTTTTTGCAAATCGCCCCACCCTTCTTTATAATTCGAAGCACGCAATTACTGTTTTACAAAGAATAGAAGAACTACAGCACAAAAATGTATAAAGATACGTGCTTGTGCCATTATAACTTTTACATTAATAATATAATAAAGCGAATTTCTAGAAACTGTTGCTTCAAATTTTGCATCCTGATAATATTTAAATGTTTGCAATGTTTACAATAGCGAAAACTGTTTGCTGTTTGAGTTTTAGCATTTTTTCTGTTCAGGTTAAGTGACATGCTGAATATGGTTGTGACTTGAAAATCTTGAAAACCTTTCCCATAAAACAAATGTGGCCAAGCAGCTTATCTGTGGAAGTAATAGGGTTTCCAAGATATGATGGTATACCTGTCGCAAAATTGGATGTAGTTGAAAGCGTAGCATTGAACGTACCGGGGTACGCTGCTACTCTTGCCTTATACATACTTATCACCCCAGCATGCAATGATTTCTATAACTTTTCGTCACTCAGTTACCATGGTAACATAACTTATAATAAAGGTGTTCCCTATAAATTGAATGAAACTTCTGAGAAAACGCGGGGAAGGTAACACTAACACCTTGCCAACGTATACTAACGTTTGGATAACGTGTACACATTGAAACTATTACGCTACAAACATGATCAGTGTATAGAGATGTACTGAGGTATAGAAGAGAAAACTGGTCATTGCACAAATCAAAACTATTACGTTACAAACACGCTCAATGGAGAAAAATGAAACTAGCCGTGAAATCTTGTGCCTTCCGTAACTTTAACATGTGAAAATAAATAATAAATACAAGTAAAATTAATCGCAGGATTGTGCTCTCTTGCTCGCACGCTACGGTACGATGCTAGTGAGAAAAAACTATGAGATAAAAGAAGGATGTAACGCAATTTAAATCCAATTACAAGTAATCCCTCTTGCTCGCCTACTTCTCTATGATGCTAGTGGAGAAACATAGGACACGTCGTTCAATATTTGTCTATGTGGTCGCTCTGTACCGTGCGGGGTTACGGGGCTATCACGGTACGCTGCTATTATTTCCTACGTCACTCCATAAGTCGATCGTTCCGTGTGGGGGTACGGCGCTACGACGGTACGCTGTTCATTCATTACTTAATTGATTGTAAATACTTTGTCTTAAATTCCTAAAGTGGTTTTTAGAGATGTTCTGGATGAAATCGCAATACTAAAGCTACTATACCCGTACGAAACAGATTACGTTCACGCAGCGCTGCTTTAGCGGCTATCAATGACTGCAGTGAGCACAACGGAAAGGTTGCACGAACGCTGTTTTCATGGCGCTGCAGCAGTGACAAAAATTGACTGAGTGAGTTCTGCAGAAGCGACACTGGGAGCTGCTGGAACGCTGCAAAAGAGCTACTGCAAAATAGCAACATGAAGCTTTATGGTAGATTAGCAGCGCATCGCTATAACGTACAGAGAAACGTTGAGAAGATAAGACAAATACTGTACAAACGAACTAACGTACGGAGAAACGCTGGGAAGATAAGATAAATACTGTGCAAACGAACTAACGTACGGAGAAACGTTGAAAAGATAAGACAAATACTGTACAAACGAACTAACGTACGGAGAAACGTTGAGAAGATAAGACAAATACTGTGCAAACGAACTAACGTACGGAGAAACGTTGAAAAGATAAGACAAATACTGTACAAACGAACTAACGTACGGAGAAACGTTGAGAAGATAAGACAAATACTGTACAAACGAACTAACGTACGGAGAAACGTTGAGAAGATAAGACAAATACTGTACAAACGAACTAACGTACGGAGAAACGTTGAGAAGATAAGACAAATACTGTACAAACGAACTAACGTACGGAGAAACGTTGAGAAGATAAGACAAATACTGTACAAACGAACTAACGTACGGAGAAACGTTGAGAAGATAAGACAAATACTGTACAAACGAACTAACGTACGGAGAAACGTTGAGAAGATAAGACAAACACTGTACAAACGAACGTGTGTTTTGATAATCACGAAATAGGCCGCAATCTTGGTCTGTGTATAGCAATGATTTTGAAGCCGTTAAGGCGCTGTTACACTAGGCAATCTTTTTTCAACTTGTCTCGCAATTTTGTTGCGATACAAGTTGCAGGAAAAATTGCCCAGTGTAACATAGCCTTAAATGAACATGTCTCGCAACTTTTTTGTTGCCGCAATCGTTGCGAGAAGTAGAAGTCGGTTCTACGTTTCGCAACAATCCTCGCAACGCTGCAACGAATTTTTCCAGCGTTACGTAGAAGTGTTAAACTAGGCAACGTTGCGTGCAAGTTGTCTCGCAACGGTGCAACAAAAGCTAACAAAATTGCGGGACAAGTTGCAAGAAAAATTGCCTACTGTAACAGCGCCTTTATCCTCGTCCGTATTTTAACATCATTATCTATACCGAGCCAAACGCGGCCGTTATCCCATGACTTAACGGCCTTGTTTCGCTCGGTATACAGTGATAAATATTCAGATATTATTTGCAGTTTCCCGAGTAATTTCTCGAGGCTCCCGATTCCCGGCAATATCTTCAGATTCCCGAATAAATTTTTCCGTTCTCCCGAAACAGGTATCCTTAGAGTTGGCACCCCCCGTTGCTTACCAAGTCATCTTTTGTTGACCCTACTTTTGATGGTCACCAAACTTAGCATGCCTTTTTCCTTTAGATTTTTTTCGTTAAATCGATCACTTTAACCTCTGTATATTTAAAGTTCACTTTTTCCACATACGTCATGTTAAATTTGTGAGTTTTTAAAGCTAAAACAGGACAATATGTGTCACGTGGCACGCAAAATGCGAGAGTAAGTGTTTATATATATCAGTGTTTATTGTATAGACAAGAGTGTTTTAGTGGAAAATAGACCACTCGTAAAATTCATACGAAACTACATCCGGGACTCGAGTGGCGTATTTTCCATATCCTCACTAGTGAGGACATCGATGACGTCATTTCCCGCTTTTACACTGTCTTCTGTGCAAAAATACTCTTGTCTATATAATAAAAAGAAAATTACACGGCGGCTTAAAGATATGAATTTTATTTTCTCATGGTAAAAAACAATATTTTACTCACTCGCTGCGCTCGTTCGTAAAATACTGTTTTTACCACTCGAAAATAAAATTCATATCTTCGCGCCGCCGTGAAATATCCTCTATTTATCTGGAAAAATAAAATGTCCCGGTTAACAGGGTCACCCTATCTTCGAAAGAGGGTGGCCCTAACAGGAGGGTAGATTGACTTAAGTGCTATAATTTTAGTGAGGTCTCAAACTACTGCTATAAAGCTCCGATTTTATAAGACTGCCGGGGTTGGTCCGGTGCAACCCTGACACAAGCGAAAACGCACAACACTGTAAACGCAAGCACAAGGAACGGCATTTACAAGCGCAAACTAGGCTTGGATAAATTCTGCCGGTAGAATTTCGAGCATAATAAGCGATTTTTGAGGCGACCATTCTGCCGGGATAATAAGGCATTTTCGAGCAGAATTTGAGCAGAGTAAGGGAAAATCAGCGGCACTAATAATAGCGGAGCCTGCGGGCAAAGCCCGCCAGCGGAGCTCCATTGCTAAGGAAATTTGGTAACCTATCAATCCGAGAAATTTTGGTTGTGACATAATAATCACGTGACCGTCCGTCCGTACGTCCGTACATCCGTACGTTCGTCCGTCCGCACAGACTCTGTGGGAGGGGGAGGGGAGTCCCAAGACAACCCGACGGGGGTAGAGAATGCCATCTTTTCTTGCCGGGAAATCGCGCGGTTCTTTTGGGCAACCAGTGTTTTTCTTGGCGGGAAATCGCATGACCATCGTCGCTTTTGAAAAAGAGGTTTCTTGAAAAGCTTAAGCTTCTTTAGCATTTAACGATTGCTCAAGAGTACTGAAGTTTTATACTTGACAAAAAAAAAACATCTAATATCCATAAATGGAAAGAAAAAGTTCAAAAGAATACTGGTAGAAGGCGAAAAGTTCAAGTTACGAAAGCTGTATTCAAAGGACTTCATCGCTTTGTTTTCTTCACGGCGGAGAGTTTGCCCTGTTCTGGAACACAACCGAGTAATGCATGGTTCAATTTTATCTGTTACCATGCCGCCCCCGGGCAACCCCTGGGACAAGTCCAGCCCTTCGGGCCCGGGGGTGGGGAATTGTTTGAAACGGTTTTGTCCCGAGGGTAGGGGGTGGGGCAAATCGAAAATAACTTCTCGTTTTTCTTGTGAAGCAGGTCATTAGCTTATCACTTCTCAGTTGACACAATGGCGCCGGACCGCGTAGTGAAGACTGCTTATTTCCAGGGAAAATCTCTAGAATTTGTAGCAGACTGGTTGGAGAAGAATAATCTCTCGAAATTAAAATCTGTATTCAAAGGCACGTTTATTATAAATTGTTAAACGAAGGTGCGTTTGAGGCGTACTCGAATGGATGGCGCTCATCACAAACATAGAAATATGTCTTCAGCGTATTTGTATGAAACAGATGCACGGCTTTATATCAAACAGAGATCTCAGTCCAATGTTCTTGTGAAACAAGCTAAGAAAAACTCCTTTAAAATGCTGTCATCAATTTGCTCACCGGACCACTTTTGTGAATGTGCTATATTTAGAATAAAACACGCGGTGAAGAACATTTCTTTACTCGCCAGCCGAATGCCAGTGCGGTTAGACTTTTTTCTTCAGTTTTCTTATTCAATGTAGTGTCCATGTTTTTTAATACTATGTAATATCCTTCGTTCAGTAAACTCTAGAAAAGCGTTTAAGTTCTTGTCAAAACGGCTGGTTGTGCTATTGTATATAAATCAATTTTGAACACAAAACAACGTATTTGTGGTCGATGAGGAGTCCCGGGGGTGGGAAATTGTCTCTTTCTGCGTGCCCGGGAGTGGGGAATAGACCGCCAAGTAAGAAAAAAATTGCAAATCCCCGGGGGTGTGCCCGGGGGGGGGGAATGGTAACAGGTAGAATTGAACCTTGCAGCAGTAAAGTTTTTAAAGGGTCTAAGGTAAATGATTCCGAGTAATACGATGAAAGAAATTACGTTTTGAAATGGAAATTTGATTTATGCCATGAGAAATGTGTCATTTACTTTTGACTTTAAAAAATTATTAGAAAACGCGCTCAGATTTGTGACAGATTCTTGAATATTTTGCCATGCTCAGCCGATTTCACTCGCGTGGACCGACCTACGATTTTGGAAGTGTAACGCGAATTGCATTTAAGTATAAACTTACGGGTTTTCGAATAAACTTTTTTCAAAAATGATTTCTCTGTCCATTATTTTGTGTTTGTTTATTCATAACAGTATGTCTAAGCACAGCCGCGAGACAACTGCACAAGCTTTGCTTTCAATTTTGACTGTCCGGTCTATCTCTTTGTGCAACTGTCGATTTTCTTGTCCTAGAAGTTTTCAGTGGTAATAATCTTTTAAGCGAAGCAGTTGTCGGTTTAAAGCTATTTTATCCCAAAAGTTTCCGAAAACAGTTTTGTGCCTTCCTCAAAGCGCCTAACTTTATTTAGGCTTACTTCGCATCCGCAAAACTTATACCGGCATAATAATAATTTATTTAAAGCGTGTTTGGCGTTTCTTTGTTTTGAATCTTGATGGTCTCTAGTTAGAGAACGAAATATAACAGTTATTTGAAAAACTATAAGTGAAGCAGTTGTCGGTTTAAACCTATTATATCCGAAAAGCTTCCAAAAACAGTTCTGTGCATTTTTAAAAGCGCTCGAATTTCAGACAATTTGCAGCCGCAAAACTTATGCCACAGGGTTAAGAATGTTTGGACGGTGTTTGTTTATTTGTTTTCAATCTCGATGGTCTCAAGTTAGAGAACGAAATATAACGGTTACTTAAGTAACTATAAGCGAACCAGTTTTGAGTTTAAAGCTATTTTATCCGGTAAGTAATGTGTGTTCCTCAAAGTGCTTGAATTTTTTCGCGGCTCAGGCTAAAACCTACGCGACATTTCTTCAATAAGTTTATTACAAGTGCTTCTAAGCTCCCCAGGTCCTTTCTTTCGGGTAATCCCAGTAAAATGCTGGTGAAATGTCAGTATAAATTTTTGACCAGACTAATATTTTTATTTAGTGGCAGTTCATGTTATTTGTTAACATCCGAACGCGATGAAGATAACCCATTTAAACAGTGGAATAATTTTTATTTTGTTTTTGTACATAAGCGCCGTTTCAAGTTCATTCAAGCGAACAGCCAATAATCCAAGGAGATATGACAAGCCTTGACAGTTAATGACAGGATATGAAAACATTGCAAACACCAAGCTAGACGGCTCGTGAGTGAAATAATGAAGCTGTGCTCAGCCTCTAGAATGACCTTTCGAGCTTGGTTTTACAGAACAGATCCCCAAAATATTGGAGGACAACTCGGAGCACTTTGAGGCTTTTTGAGGAACACTTTTCGAAAGCGAACGAGCCAAAAAAAGCCCCGAAATATATTTCAGACCGAAAAGTTTCAGGACTATATTTGAGAAACGAACACCAATTTATTCCTTTGCAGCTCCGCTTTTAGGCATGGCTAAATCTATATATTATGCCTAACAGACGTAAGAAAAATTTAAAACTAAATGAAAAACAAATGGAAAATACCTTATGATTAATTTGATTATTAGTTAAAACGCACTCGCATGATTCACTGTTTCGTCTAATTTTAGTGATATGAAGTAAGATGAATTACAATTTTACTATGCATAATGAATATCTAATTAGTATTCGGGGGTTA
This sequence comes from Siderastrea radians, assembly GCA_964017195.1. Taxonomy (NCBI): domain Eukaryota; kingdom Metazoa; phylum Cnidaria; class Anthozoa; order Scleractinia; family Rhizangiidae; genus Siderastrea; species Siderastrea radians. The sequence continues at coordinate 12,166,982 of OZ024896.1, forward strand.
GGGCCAGGCTCCCTTCCATATTCTTGAAAATACATAACGTCCGAAGGGCGGAAAGTTTTTCAGGTACCGAGCCCAATTCGAGCAGAATAAGGGTGTCTGAGCAGAATTTCGAGCAGAATAAGGGATTTTTGCGAGCACTGCTGGCAGGCAGAATAAGCTATTTTACGAGCAGAATTTATCCAAGCCTGGTCGCAAACTCAGGATGATTACAATTAATAGTCTGCATGACGAAAACACCCCAAAATAGCCGACGCTGTAACTCCTGCATTTATGCTCAGCTTATGCTTATAAATGCAGTACTAACAAATCATTTGTGTTTTCTCCACTCACCGCGACCTTCTTCATCGTTCTTACCCTGTTGTGTTTATCTTTAAAACTGATTCTTGCTCACACAACTCGAACTAAAACAATCACCAGCAATGGCAAAACAAACGCACGCGTGTAGCATGCAAGATGAAAAAAAATATAGATCTAGGCGTCAGGATAATTGTTCAAACTGTTGTTCTCGTTGTATTATAATCTGATCTATGGTCGCTGTGCAATATTAAAGCAGATCAATGATATGCCTTGCTGCACTTGAGGCATTCGGTCACGAAATTATAGTAATGCTGTTGCACACGCGTCATTGGATCTAAGCATACATCATTTTTGCGCCTTCATTCACAACACGACGATACTATTCTCCTCCTGCAAGTCCAAAGTTGCTGGATATTAAAACTGTTTATAGGGGTCTGTTAACCGACCTGTTGACCCTGAAGTTGTTAGACAATGGGTCGGTGTCAACCTTCATTTTGTCGGAACACAGGAAGCCCAAGCCTGACTCCCACTTGTAAGCGGTGCTCTCCAGTTAGACTTTGTTTGGAAATTCACTCAGGTTCGCAAAATGCTAAAATATACCCATGAATGTGGAAATAAAGTGCACTTATCTCAACGTGAGGTTGTCTCTGTGAGTCTTCTGTGAAATTGGTCGCATTTCGCGACCACTATATCAGGGTCGTAACGAGGTATGTGGGATCAGGGATCAAAGGGGTGGGATCGGGGATCAGAAGGGTGGGATCTAGGACCACAGCCCTGGGATCAGGAATCACAGACCATGGGATCGGGATCAGCAGTTTCTTATAGGGATCAGGGATCAGGCTTTACCACATTTGTGGGATCAGGGACGAAAATTGGTCACGCTTTTGGAATCAAGGAACAGAAATTTGCGTACAAAAATGGGATCAGCGATGAAAAAACATACCTCGTTACCACCCTGACTACGTTGTGAGTTTTGCCGCGAACCCGAATCGTTTCCTTTTTTAATCGATTATTGGTAGTTTTTGTGCTAACTTACCGACGACTTCCAATCCAAGCTATTAAACCTTGGAGGGAGATTATGGATCGGATTTTGCCCTAGCGTGCGTTTTATAAAAGCTCTAAAAAGTTTCGGGTTGATTTCGGGCACAGATTTCACACTGTATCTTGAAAACAAAGAAGTTGAACATTTCTTATCTTCGTAGAATGAGTGGTTCGTATTTGTACAAAAGAGCTTTCGGGGGTTTCGAGCCCAAAGCCCTCTTCGAACCCTGAACTTTGTGTCAAATCGTGGCGGTGAACGTCGTAATTCGATTTACTAAGGCGGAAAAAGACCAGTTTATGTAGCAGAATATAGTATAAAATGTTCGAGGTCGAAAAAAGGCTAATTGAAACAAAAAAAAAACTAAAAATATTTGTTTTTTTCTACCCGGCTAAGATGGCGAGTTTCCGAAAGGGCGACGGTGACGTCTACGAAAACGTGCGTTTAGACGGAAGGTTGAATTAGCAAAACAATGGCTCTGCATGTGCGTCATTACCCTGGGAACCAGAGGCTCTCTCGCGGCACGCTTGGCGAGAAGACTTGTCGGCCGAAGGCCGACAACGAGCGGGGAAGCCGCGAGAGAAACTCGCGGTGCAAATGTAAGAAACATAAGAGGCGCCTAATATGACCGCGAGAAAGCCTCTGGCACCCAAGGTAGTGCGTCATACATTCGGATACTTTTCTTTTCTATCCTCTGCAAAACAGCGACCTGGTTTTATTGAGATATTGAACATACGACGGAGCCATTTTTCCTGCAACTTGTAAAGTAATGTTGACGAGACCATTGGGAGACAAGTCGCAGAATACACTTTGCACGCCTCAACGTATTTCGTAATGTTGGGAAAAATAGTAGACTAGGAGTAATCATAGATTAGGTAGTGCGTTCGACATGATTAATAGGAGTTGTCAGTGAGAAATAAATGGGCGGCGAAGGAAGTAAAACAACTGTGAAACTGCAAGTAGGAGGGGACTGTGAGTTGGTAAAGGCTGTAAAATCTCAAAATTTGCACAGTGGTTAAGTCGCCATTTGCAGTTAAGTATTCATAAATACTAGACAGAAGAGCAAGTAACCATAACTTTGAGCAGTCTCCAATTAGTATTTATGTAAACTATTCTACTTCAGATTGAGACTATGTGTAAAAGGATATCCCTAATACAGTGTATTTAGTATTTGATGCTCTTGGTGAAGTGGAAATTTTGAGGTTGGGGAGTAGGTTGGGAAGAAAAATTTACAAAGTGTTGAATTAAAAAAAAAACAAATTTATTTCGGCAATAGTTACTTAACAATAATATTGTAAATGTTAAGTTTACAATATCATTTCAAAGATAACAGTTTGATCATGAGTGAAAAAACGAACTTTCAATAGGAAGTGATTACAAGACTAGTGTTTGATTTTATGAATGATTAAATTATGTAACAGTCTGATGAAACTAATAATTAGTTCCCCAGCAGTGTTGACACTCATATTATCCCTTTCACTGACTTAAAATTCAATCTCGGAGTATCATTCATCGAAGTCTGAACAGGATTTTTTGTATGACAATTAATACCCGGTTGCCTTTCGTCAGGACAACTAATCGGCAGCATAGTAAAATGACGGCCAAGCCAAACAACTCGGACATTTTGCATTTTCACCACAAATCCTGGTCATATTAACAATATTCCCTTACCGAGCAATTGCAACACAGCTCAGTGGGTTATATAATTTTTGACCACATATCGTAGTGGTAGCTCCAGAACTTGGAATCGCTTCTAGTTTGTTTTCAGTCAGCCTGAAAGTGTTGCAAATCCTCGCTGAGACGCTGAACTTCGGTTTAGATTTTACCAGCAGGAGTCAAACACATTTCCTTTAGACTTCAATAAATCCAACCTATAAGGCCTTTAAACAACAATACCTCTGATCTTAAAGGACTAATTATTTAAACTTGCTTCAAAAAAGTCCACAGCGCTATAAAAATCTTCTCTAAATCCTTCGAAAAAATTCCAGGGCTCGACACAGCGCCACAACCCGTCACAACGCAGAAAACCACAAGGCGTATCCAGAAAAACGAGGCATTCATACACGAAGCCGAGGCTACAAAGGCTGAGAGTGCGCAATCAACACAAGCCCCTGCAAAAATATGTGGGGGCGCCACTATCTTGTATTTTGCAACACAAGGGACATCGCCCAGATTGAGTAGCCCCGCAGCTCTTAAAAACCTCTAATTTCATTGGACCTTGGTATCACGCAGTTCTATCGTTTTCGGGGCTAGGGTCCATTGTTTTGTTGTTTGGTGTATTGTTTTCTCACCAAATCAGAGAAGACCTTGTAAGAGCTGCGACATCGCCCACAAGATTAGGGGTTGTGTCTCCTTCTTCGAACGCAACTACTACTCTACATTTCCTGTATGTTTCGTTGCGAGCCAGATTGTGACGAGGGGTTCTTCTCTTTTCTTATGTTTATCTCCCGTTCTCATAAGACAAGAGAGGAATGGCAGTTTGTGATGTCAGGGGAAATTTAAGTAGAAATAGTCTCCATTTCCCTCCAAAGCTCTAACTGCAGTTCTACAAAGAAAACGTTTACCCTGAAAAAATGAGTCGGAAGCCATTAGCATCGAGAGTGGTAAGTTAACATGAATTCAATAACTGAGTAAGAATTTGTTTTAAAAAACAACCAAGATGACTTAAAATTTTAAAAGTTATAAACTGCATCTTCTAAGTGAAGATACAAGTCTGAGAAGTCGATAGAGCGCGATAAAAAGAAAGTCGAGAACTAAAAACTATCCGACGATGGTATCCCCTTTTTGCACTTTGCCAATACTCCCGCAATCACAGGTCTGATGCCCAATACGCTTGTGTATGTCGCTTTTCTTACGCTTATGTATGTCACAAGTCTGAACATTAAGATATTACGTTTATTTTGTAAATTTCCCGGTCAGAAAAGCAAAACAGCCACACCAACATCAATTTTATTTTCAGTAAATAAATTTAACTTGGTGCTGTTCGATTCTCGGCACCGCAAAGAATCGACCCACCACTAAGTCCCTAGGCAAACGGAGTCAAAATCACCTAACATTGCTGACTACAACTTTGTCGAACAGTATCGGACAAGGTAGACAAAAGAATTTAAAATCTCGATTCAACATCGTGCAACTTGTTGAACGCATTTGGCCACCCCTTTGCAATTAGATGTTCAATGTTGCTGAATTATGTAAATTGCTGTTCTTGCACGTGCACGTGACCAACTCTGTCGCACGAGCCAGCCTGTTGTTCACACTTGAGAACACACCTCACAACGTCATTCAAGGTCATTCAGGATCATACAGCATCATCCTGTCAAACAGGGTGGCCAAACCTGCTTGACGCCGAATTCATCAATGTTGGACGTTGTTGAATGGAAATGTTGCTTATGTTTGCTCGGGGCCTTACAGACTTTGACAAATTCTGTAAACTGCAAATATAATACAGATTAAAGCTGTTTTCTTAGAACTTTCAAGTTAAGATAAACACCTTTCATTAATAAGCCCAGGGGCAAGCAGATTCAACGTTTGCACTCAACACCGTTCAACATTGCCAAATTTGAAAAATTATTGGGTGTTTAATGACGTTTTAAATTGAAGGATGTCGACTGACGTTTAATGGTATTGAGCAAAGTTTGATTGCCATTAAACATTCGAAACATTCGCTGTATCCACCAATGTTGGATGATCAAAAATCGTCCCGATAGTATGATAGTCCGGGTGAGTGTCACGCTAGACTGCGAGTAGTCTCTAGTTTTGGCGATGGCGATTGAGGGGCAAGCGAAATACACGCGCGCGCGAAATTTCAAGGAGACGCGACACTCCCCTCGCTAATTTTTGGCGCCCCCCTCACGTTGCGTCTCCTCGAAATTCGCGCGCGCGCGTGTGTATTTCGCCTGCCCCCGCACAATCGCCATCGCCAAAATTAGAGACTACTGGCAGTCTAGAGTTAAGCTAGCCTGCATCGCGGACGTAATACAACGCCAGTATTTACGAGGGTTAAATTTCGTCTGCAACGCAGGCTAGAGTTAGGCTCGATCTCCAGCCGTTTTCTGCGCTCGTGTTCCTTCGCGCACACCTGTCGGGAGGAAGATGAAACCGGACGGCTGGAAATCGAGCCTAGGTGAGTGTAGTCCTGAGAAGGATTGTTTGCCATGACACTTACTGAAGTTTCGATAACCTGAACGTCAGTAGTTTGACTAAGGCCTAAATTTTTTCCCAAATGCTTTTAACCTTCACGCGATTTTATTATGATAGTTCGGCCCATAGACCGTACACGCTTTAGCAACCCGAATAGCGACCTCGATCCCGAAAGTAACGATGGTAAAACCCTGCTAACTCTGACCAAACTTTAAGCCCCGGTTAAACAAACATCCACCCTTAGCTCCAAATTTAGGCGTTATAGCACAGCTATCAAATAACACCAGGGCCATGCTCCAATTCAGAGAGTCCAACTACGGGGCGCCTGGCAACCCCTCCTGGAAAACAACGTTTTCTCAAACAAAAATGCCAGGAGGCAGTCGCGAATATCGCCAATAGAAGCGCAATAAACGCGCCCAGAAAAAAAGCACCAGTTGGAGACATTTTGGATTCTTTTACAACACGAAGCTGAACGTTATAAGAAGGTGACGGACAGCGTGACAGTTTGCTGTTGTTACATGCGTGACACCATGAAGAGATATCACGAACTTTGAGCGAAGTCACAAAATTAGTAAACTGCTCAAGAGTGCAAGGATCTGGGCATCCGGGAATGCTGTACGGTTTCAAAGGCTCCTGTGGGTATAAAAAGTAATGTTAATCAGTCTCTAGACAAAAGATCCCGAAAAAATGGATCCAATATTTCCATTGAGCTCATTTTGTTGTACGGTGTTGAACTAAATGGCCAAATGATTTCAGCATTGTTGTTAACTCCTGAGAACAAACAGGGGCACCCAACGAGAAAATTTTAGCAAAACACTTGAAATACCCCTTTCTACTTTGTTAAATTGTTTCAGAGCTTTCTAAAAGGCATATTTGTGTAAGCTAGTTTGAACGAAGCCTAAATAGGCCCGTTCCAAACGTTTAACTTTCCATGAGCCCAACCCAATGCAAGTGAGAAAATGTTAACTTACAATAGATTTGGCTCATGGAAAAGTTCAATGTTTCAAATGGGTCTAAATTAACTGAATCGCGATGCTTTTTACCTGATAAGACAAGTGTAAACAAGAAAAAAACCTTCATGTTCTGAACTAGTTTTGAACGACAATTTTCCGATTCCAGTCTGTATTTAATAGGAGATATTTATCAATACGTTTCCTTATTACTGTTAGTAACAATTTACAGAGCAAAAAAAATTGAAATTAAATAAGCGCGAATCGAAACAGTTGACAAAAAATAAGAAGCTTTTGAGCTGATTCAAAAACTTTACGCCAATACTTTCACTGTCATTCAAATTTGACCGGAAAGATAACAAAAAATCTGTCGCATTTCCTATTGTGATTTTGTGTTACGGTAGGGTTTGCAGAAGGGGGGAGGGGCGGTACTCGCGGTATTCGGCTATTCCGGGAGCTTTCGCCCCAAAGGGCACTTCTTTGTGCTTGCAACAAAAGGGTAGGGATATTTACTGTTTTATTATGTCAAAGGGTCGTCAAAATACACCTTGAGCTCGACAAGATAGCAGCTAAGTCTAAGTACTAAAAATGTTTGGAAATGTTTGGCAGAAATCATGACGCAGAAATAAAGAGAAGCTTAGAGTCTTCGAGTGACTAAATTCACCCTAATATCAAAATTTAAATGTTCATTTGTTGCCCCCATATATTTCCTATAGAAGTACTGTGGGGAGAAGTTGTTACAATATCAAGTAAATTCATCTCGTGCGATCATGTCCTTGATTCTTGTGACCACTCTGTTTGATAGAGCATTGATATTACAAGGAGAAATTTGATGCTGATCACTCTTAGGGCTTAAAGGGTCAAAGGTATAAAAGGGTGCGAGTCTTGTTCAAACAATTCAACTGAAAAGTAACAATACATCCAAATCACACTATTAGGCAATCAAAAAAGCCTTTCTGGCAAAGGGAACTGAAGAGAGAAAGCAACGCATATTAGAAACATCTTTCTGTTAAAAGAGGAATGCGCTGACACAGGAATTCTCCAAGTCCCCAGATCACCGTGGTGTAACGCAATACTTTGCGTGACTGTTGTGTCGCGCAATGCTCTGCGTGACACAAAGTAATAAACGCAAAAAAAAAAAAACTGACCTCCAAGCCATTCCTGAATGAAAACTGAACAGAGAACTTGCCGTCATCAGCGTCACGCCGTAATTCAATGAAAACCAAAGAAGCATAGTATGGTATTCTTCTCAAGGGGCTGGCAGGGTCCTTGTTTAAGCCAAGTGCAGTGAACAGTGAAAACATTGTTGGGTAGTGGGCAGAGTAATAAAACAACTGAAAAAAGACAGACAATGAATAACGAGTCGCGTAAAATATGGCTCTAGTAAACTTTCACTGATATTGTGCTGGACTGTGGATGAAATCCTTAAGTGTGACCATTCAAATCAATTAGCTACTAAGCGGTACTTTCCTGTGGTGCTGTTTATTATGCTGTACAAGGTGGTTCTAACTTTTGAGTCTCTGGATGAAATCCTAAAGTGTGACCATTCAAATGAAAGCTACTGAACAGTACTTTCCTTTTGTACTCTTTACGCTGTAAAGTTGGTTTAACTGTTGACTCTGTGGATGAAATCCCTTAGTGTGACCATTCAAATTGAAGCCACTGAGCAGTACTTTTCCTCATCGATCATTCTGCAGAAGATGGTTTTATCTTTCAAGTTTAGGGATGAAATCTTAGAGCAATATTTCAGGGGCACCCAACGAGAAAATTTTAGCAAAATACTTGAAATATCATTTTCTGCTTTCTTAGATTGTTTCAGGGCTTTTAAAAGACATATTCCTGTAAGCTAATACAGATTGATCTGAAATTATAAATATATGAAATTCATATATTTGAACTGCGGAATGAAGAAATAAATGTAAAGAAGATCCTCGCAGTTATTAACGCGACTTATGCAGTTGCGAAAAGAAAGACTGAAAAAATCAGGCTTGCCGGGATTCGAACCCTGACCTCTGCGATACCGGTGCAGCACTCTAACCAATTGAGCTAACAAGCCAACTGGGAGCTGGTCATTAAATTGGTTCGTAATATACCCGGGAAAGATGAAGATGAAATTATAAATATATGAAATTCATATACTTGAACTGCGGAATGAAGAAATAAATGTAAAGAAGATCCTCGCAGTTATTAACGCAACTTATGCTTAACGCAAGTTATTAACGCCAACTTATGTTGGCTTGTTAGCTCAATTGGTTAGAGCGCTGCACCGGTATCGCAGAGGTCAGGGTTCGAATCCCGGCAAGCCTGATTTTTTCAGGCTTTCTTTTCGCAACTGCATAAGTTGCGTTAATAACTGCGAGGACCTTCTTTACATTTATTTCTTCATTCCGCAGTTCAAGTATATGAATTTCATATATTTATAATTTCATCTTCATCTTTCCCGGGTATATTACGAACCAATTTAATGACCAGCTCGCAGATGGCTTGTTAGCTCAATTGGTTAGAGCGCTGCACCGGTATCGCAGAGGTCAGGGTTCGAATCCCGGCAAGCCTGATTTTTTCAGGCTTTCTTTTCGCAACTGCATAAGTTGCGCTAATAACTGCGAGGATCTTCTTTACATTTATTACAGATTCATCTGTTCGGATTTTTTAGCTCAAAATTTAGGCCGCAGAAACTTTTAGGAAACAATCCTATCTGCCGAATTTCCGAGCTGCTGATGGCTCTCCGAAAATGCTAGCTGACCTTATTTTGCACTCCAAATGACATATTTGTCCCTCCGAGAACAATAGGAACTAATAAGTCCTTTTGCTGCGACGTGATATTTCGCCGAAGAAATCTCTAGCTTTCACTGCAATTAAATCCGAAAATCTCAAGCGATTTTAGGCCTTCCGAACAGATATTCCCTGAAACGAACCGTTGGGTGTCCCTGATATTTGAGTACTAGTTTCGAAACCAACCAACGTTAGTTACTCTAACTCCTTACCCCTACTGGAATCAAAATCTTGAGTCATGTAACACCAGAGGAAAACTACATTACTCAGTAATACTTTCCTGTAATGCTGCTTTTTACACTGTATAAGATGGTTTTATCTTAGGAAATCTTACAGTGTGACAATTCGAAATTTGAATTTAGAGTTTGTGGAAGAAATCCTAAAGAGTTACCATTCAAATGAAAGCTACTGTTGACGATGATGAGGAAGTGGACGATGATAATTATGATAATGACAATGAAGATAATGATGATGACGATAATGATGATGACTGTAATGATGATGAATATGAGAATATAATTATAGTTATGTTTTGTGCTAGTGATGTCAATGATGATGATGATGATGATGATGATGATGATGATGATGAAAATGATAATTTGATGACCATAGGATTCCATCCTGTGAATGTTCTGGTAAGGGATAGGCCGCGTGCAGAGAGGGAGTGACTGAGGAGAGGGGGAGACGCGGAGCCTGTGAACAAAGGTTTCATGCCACCGTTCCAGGGTAACTGCTGTGCACTAGATCCTAGTGCAATCTCTGATTGGTCAGATCATTGATTGTTGACAAGTTTGATTGACAACCCCATCTTGCTGATGGATTCGCATATCGTGTCCCAAAGCAATGAACATGGCGTCTTCACGTGAACAGTTTACGGATGAGATCTTTGAAAAAGCATTGAGCAATTCGCTTAGGGATTTCATTCATACTACAGGGCTGAAGGATAAGCAGAAATGCTGCTTACAATCCGTGGGAGAAAGAACCTGGATGTTTTTGGAATACTTCAAACTGTATTTGGGAAAAGTTTGATGTTCCAAATGCTTCCAAATGTTATCAAAGTGCTGTGGCATTTGAAAGCTAAGAGAATCACAGGCAGCCCAAGCTCACGCCTCGAGAAAGCTAGGAATTTATAAATTATTTATGGTTCTCGAGCCGGGACATGACCTTCGAGAGAGACCGGTATTGGGTTACAAGCGGCCGTTAACAATTTGAGACTTTGTATGGGGAATAAAATATCGTCGATTTCGAACGTGAAATAAAACTCAACTTCAACATTTTTTTAGTGAAATGAATAAAACCAACTTACCTCTTGCGTCTTTGTGTGTTTTTTGGGCTTATTTCATCGTTTTGACGTAAGAGGTAAGTTAGTTTTATTTATTTCACTAAAAAAATGTTGAAATTGAGTTTTATTTCACGTTCGAAATCGAAGATATTTTATTCTTCATACAAAGTCTCAAATTGTTAACGGCCGCTTGTAACCCAAAACTGGTCTCTCTCGAAGGTCATGTCCCGGCTCGAGAACAATAAATAATTTATAAATTCCTCACTTTCTCGAGGTGTGAGCTTGGGCTGCCTGTGAGAGAATGAAGATTTCAATCTACAAAATGATTTGGAATCAAGAGATGTTAAATTACCCCAATTTTATGGTGACTTTGACTGAGTTAGCCGAGTGTCGGTTTGTAACGAAATACAAACAGAGCCTTTGTAATTACACAGTGCTATAAGCCTCTCATATAAATTTTGTCTTTCTCCTTCTATTCTCCATTGATTTCTAAGTGAAATATGCTATTTGAAAGCTAAGAGAAAGCAGATTAAAAGAAGAAATGTTGAAGTTGTTTTACTCAGAAATAATCTGAGTCCTCCCAACCCCATGACCTTCCAGGTGCCGGTTGGATGCTCTAACCACTGAGCTATGGGGACTTACGTTGAGCAAGGCCATATAACTAATATGTGACACAGACCTGCCTTACTACAGGCTCACAATGTCAAATGGGATAAATACAAACATAAGTGGAGTGACGAATAGCTGAAATGTTAAAAGAAGAAATGTTGAAGTCGTTTTTACACAGGAAAAAATGTAGATTCCACTGTACACAATGGTTGGGGGCTGACGAGATGTTAAATAACCCAAATCTTATGGCGTCCAACCAAGGACAATTACATCTTGTAGACAATTGATGACAGGTCAATGACAAGGGGATGGAATGCAGGCTTCAGTCCTCCCTGTCTCTTCACACATTCTCGTCGTTTGTTTCTCTGCCCTTTCCCTACTACGGACCTGTTCAGTGGTGGGGGGGACAGGGGGTTCAAACCTTCCGCTTCCCACACCTTTAAATCCTGGTTACCGCCCTGGATTTGTTGGCTCCTGCCTCTTTGCATTTTTTTGCGATTGCAAAATATTGTGTAACGTTGCATAATTTTCCCCTTTTTCTCCCGCTTCCCGCCCCCTCTTCTCCCATCTCCGATACACCTCCCACCCCCTTTTCTCCCATCTCCCATACACCTCCCACCCCCTTTTCTCCCATCTCCCATACACCTCCCACCCCCTTTTCTCCCATCTTCCATACACCTCCCACCTCCTTTTCTCCCATCTCCCATACACCTCCCTCCCCCTTTTCTCCCATCTCCCATACACCTCCCACCTCCTTTTCTCCCATCTCCCATACACCTCCCTCCCCCTTTTCTCCCATCTCCCATACACCTCCCTCCCCCTTTTCTCCCATCTCCCATACGCCTCCCTCTCCCTTTTCTCCCATCTCCCACACACCTCCCTCCCCCTTTTCTCCCACCTCCCATACACCTCCCTCCCCCTTTTCTCCCATCTCCCATACACCTCCCTCCCCCTTTTCTCCCATCTCCCATACACCTCCCTCCCCCTTTTCTCCCATCTCCCATACACCTCCCTCCCCCTTTTCTCCCATCTCCCATACACCTCCCTCCCCCTTTTCTCCCATCTCCCATACACCTCCCTCCCCCTTTTCTCCCATCTCCCATGCACCTCCCACCTCCTTTTCTCCCAGTCTCCTGCACCCCTGTCCCCCTCCACTGTTCACAGGTTAATAGGATTCTACCTAGGATCCTACATGGCAATAACCCTAGTCATGTTTATGGGGCCTGTAAAATCATTTACGATCCTGCACTAGCCTACAGTATCCTACCAGGTCTGAAAGGATCCTAAATAGGATAAGATCCTATAGGAACTTCGATAGGATCTTGTAGGATCAAATAGGAACCTACGGGAACTTATAAAGGATCATATGGCATGGTTTATGTCACGACCCTGTTAAGATCCTGTGAAAAATTTCTACCAGGTTTAGCAATATAGATAAATCAACAATCAAGAGTCAAACCTTTGTCTTGCTTTGCTTTTTGGCAACTTTGTTGAAGTTCAGTGCAATCTCATTGGCTAAAAGTCCTCCACCAATGTCACCAATCATTTTTTTGCCGTATTTATTATACTCCAACCAATCAGCATAGTAAACCACTTGCTTCCATTGTTTCTCAGTGATAACTGGTTTGTGTCGCAGATTTTTCTGCTTATTATTGACAGTCAGATGGGTGTGGTTATACAAACGATGCAGATGAATATAGTCATATCTTTAAAGAGCAAACAAAATTCAATAAATACCATTAAATTATACTGTCAAATCTCATGAGTCCCCTTGTACTTATAGGTTCAAAAAGGGTGGTTGCTTAAGGAAGACGGTCACTTACAAGTGGGAGCAGGGGACACGGGATGGGAGCCCGGAAGAAAACAGCATGGAAAAAAAAGGAAGGGGGATTCAAAAGAGAGGTCGTATAAATGAAGTGGTTGTAAAGGAGGTTTTAAAGCAGTCAGCAAAGACCACATCAACTATTAATAACAGTAATAATAATAACAATTTATATTAGAAATAAGAATAATGATAAGGATAGTACGACAATGATGACAATAACAATACATGTAATAGCAATTATAATAATAATAATACAGTAGAACCCCGGTAGCTCAAACTCTGAAGGGAAACGAAAAACAGTTCGAGTTAGCGGGGATTCGAGTTATTGGGGTCGATTGAATATTCAATTTGCCGTGTTAATAATTGATAGTTTACTAATTTTTCAGCACTTCAGTATACAGCACAGTGCAAATTAAACTTATCTTGTCAGAAACTAACACAATTATGCATTCTTATGATAATACAGTAATGTAAATGTAACTCACTTACACTTACTCGGAAGATGACTGTCAAATACGTGATCATGATCTGTTTGTTGCACTAACTAAAATCAAATTGCTGAAGTGATCGTTTTAGTGTTTTTACTGATTACACGACAAGAGGAGCTAATAGGACATTTCAATGGGCACCTGAGGAGAGTGGCAAGAACCAGAATTCGAGTTATCGGGGTAAAGTTTGATCAAGGGAAAACGAAATTTAGTTCGAGTTAGCGGGGAATCCGAGTTATCTGAGTTCGAGTTCACCGAGTAAAAATGACTGAAAAGTGGCGTCAAATCCTAGGGAAATGGGACTTGGTTCAAGTTAGCAAGGGAGTTATCCGAGTTCGAGTTACCGGGGTTCTACTATAATAATAATAATAAGAAGAAGAAGAAGAAGACAACGATGACGATGACAACGTCGATGAAGAAGAAGAAGAAGAAGAAGAAGAAGAAGAAGAAGAAGAAGAATAGTGGTGATGATGATGATAATATTCTGTTAGGAGGCTGGCTCCTCTTGTAAAAATTATTTTCCCTCAAAATTAATAATTTAATAATAAATTAATTAATTAAGGAAGATGGTCTAATAAAATTTTAACTTTTAACCATAAAATTTGCATAAACTGTGATTATATTGTTCATGTGTCTAGCTATGATTCAAGTCTGAAAATTAACAATATGTTTTAAATTTTTGTTCTCCAGATTATCCAGTACTCCAGTCTACTTTTAGTTGTCCCAGTAAGTCTGTCAAGGTTCAATACCGGTAATTGTAATGTACTGTAATGACACAACAACTTGTCTTACACATTGTAGAAGTCTTCGAATTCAATTTTCTTAAAGCCATAGATTTTCTCAAGGGTTTTCCTCAAGTCAGCACTTTCAGCCTTCTTCTTTTGGAATTCTTTGCTCTTGTAGAATTTAGCAAGTCTTTTCTGTAGTTCAGGGCATGCAAGCCATCCTCGCAGGAGTTGATCGTTCTCCACAGCAACTGTGTGAATTGGAACCTGCCAGAAATCAATCAAAGCACATATATACTCATGAGGCCCTGTTAGGGTTTTGGGATTACAGATTATTAGGGGTGTTTAGAGAAGGGATACAGATTATTGGCCACTTAAGGACAGTGCCTCCTTTGGTTAGTGACATACGTTCTGTGCATCCTGGGATATGCGGGTTTCTTAAGGAATTTCCCCCTAATACAGCAACATTTTTGTGTGGCTTATGACTTTGTGGAAGAAGCAGATCTTAGCAAGGGCTATCAGAATCCAAAAAGAAAATTGGTGGTAACCGTGCATTTTTCAGAGATAATTGAGCTTAAATTTGGAAAGAAATTGCCATACATTCTTTGTATTTTAATGCTTTTTTAGAATTATGGTTGCTTAATTATCTCTGAAAAATGCGTGATTACCCCCATTTTTCTTTTTAGTTTCCAGTAACTCTGGCTATAAAGATCTGCTTTTCCCCCATAGTCATAACCTTTACAAAAATGCATCTCTATAAGGAGGCACCATCCTTAATCAAAAGATTACGGATTTTTAGGGATATATTTGTTTACAAAATTGGGATACAAATTATTTCCAAAATATACCCAGGATTACATGGATTATTCAGACCCCCTTCCCCTAACAGGGCCTCATTCATCACACAGAGGCAAACTTAGACGTGGATGCAGTTTATTTCATGTGGACAGTGCACTTAACAATGCCCTTGATGAATCCTGCAGACTTCACAAGCAAGAGTTGGAGGAAATGCACTTTCCAGGTATACCGCCAAAAAATAGCCTACCAATGATATCCAGAGCGCTATTTTGGCTTATCTTTGAAATACAAAACGTGCAATTTTTGGTCTATTTTTACAGAAAGGGTAAAAAGATAAAAATTAGTACATGAAAGGGTAAGGGTTTGAACTCTGGGGTAGAGCCTTTCTGTACGAATCTTTATTGAGTATGAAAATAAACTTTTTATAGGTGCTCCTCCCATTTAAATTTTTGCAACAACTCATCTTAGTTACGGTATCTAGTGTTATATAGGTAAGGCAAAGTAAAAGTTGCTTCCACGGATGGGGCTTTGGTTTGAACCCTCCATCCCTCTAGAAATTCCAGTAAAAATTCTGGCTTTTGAATGCCCCCCCCTCCCCCACCCTATTGGAATTCTCCATTATCTGGAACCACACATTTGAAGTTTCATGATCTGATGAGTGAGTGTTTATTCAAACGGAGGAGCTTTACAGTAAAGGGACAGTTGTAAAGAAATGAGTGGTTACGTTAACAGTAACTTCAAAAATATATCAATATCGTAAAAGGTTTAATAGTAAGCCCCCAGGGGCTTTTTTAAACTCAGGCGTCATAAATGGGGGGTTATAAGTGAGAGGGGGTTTATAAAGAGGGGGGCTTATTGAAATCTTTAAACATTTAATCTCAACCTAATTTTTGCACAAAACTCAAACATTGTTAACTTACTTCTTATCAAGAAAGACTGGCCAACTTTATGTATTCTTTTGAGCCTTTACAAAAATACACCAACCGGGGATGAAGATGGTGGCTTAATAGAGATTAGGTGGGTCTAATTACAAAATCTGATGTCCCAAAGGGGATAGGTTAAGGAGCTTATTGGAAAGGAGGGCTTATTAAAAAATGTGACTTTTGGCAGTTGGGGGGAGGGGGGCTTATTGGAGACAGCTTGTTAATATAATAGAGCTTTTACAGTAAATGATGAACTGAGCAAGTGAAAACCATGATATTATTCAGAGTAACACCACCAACCTGTTGAATGTTGTATGGTGCATGGAAAACTACATGAGAAGTATTGCGTGTTTGGTTTCTTGGTGGGTAAAGCCCCAGAAGAAAGCTTAATGCACTGTAAATAAAAAGAAAACAGAAATAATTAGCACCTATCATACTGCATTTGCGAGGGCATGACAGTGTAATGATCGCCATGTTGATGGGGGAGGGGAGAGGGTGGTTCAAACTTCCTGCTTCTCATACCCTTCAATCCCAGTTCCTGCCTTATTTCTGGCTCCTGCCTATTTGCACTTTTCGATCCTTAAGCTGCAGAAACCGGGGATAAGCTCCAGCCACATGGGCCCCCTGTGGCACGTAAATGACCATACGTTTACCTTAACCTAAAGTGCATTTGTCCAAGGGGGAGTAGGGTGAGATCCTAGGAGAAGAAGTAGCAGAGAAGGGGATAAAAAATGACATTCATAAAATGGCAAAAAGTGGGAGAGACAAATAAAGAGAACTTGTCTGATACTGCTAGCCAGGGCCCAGCGTGTTCAAGAGTTTATGTAAGTTTAAACCCTTTGATTTAGCCTCTAAAAGACCTTCAACTGGGCTTTAGTACTTGCAGTACACTGTGAGAATTATAAATTTGTTTTCATATAATCCCCATTTGAGGCTCTCAAAAAATTTTTTGAGGATCTTGAAACTTGAACCTTGAAACTCGTTATGTGAAACTTGAAACTTGAGCCTGGAAACTTGATTCTTAATATCCCAAATCTCCCAACAAATATCATAAGATATATACGAAGGCCAATGAGGAGAATATATGCAACTCTTGTCGACTTTTGTTCTTAGCTGGTCCACACCTTCTAACAGCAAAGACATATTGAGGCACTAGCACCCAAAAATTCTCTTAACCCTTTAAGCCCCAATAGTGACAAGCTTCAAATTTCTCCTCATCATATCAGTGTATTATAGCACACACAGGTCATGATAATTTAGCAAATGATCCCCAAAGATTAACTGTCTTGATGTTTAAACAAGTTCTCCCAACAAGTAATCAATAAATCTATGGAGACCAGTAAGGAGAATTTGTAAAATGATGTTGGGGCTTAAAGAGTGAAAATTTATTTTTGTACCTGTTAAGTGTTCTTGAGTAGTCGCTTGACCGCACATAAATATCTTGAGGAGAATACACCCTGGACAAGAAGCTTAAATTGTGATAATGTTCCCGAACATAGCTTCCAGCTCTAAACATCTGATCCATCCCTCTTACTGTTAACTGGCTATCACTTCCTTCCTTAAATGTCTTGTGGTCTTTTCTGAGAAGTCTGCGACTTCCATGACGTGATATCACTACTGCTTGCTGAAGCTGCAGTTCTGAGAAAACAAGCACAATTACAGGGTCACAGGCATAAGAACCTGAGGGCACTTAGCAGGGGGGAGGAGAGGGTAACCTGAGGGCACGTAACAGGGGGGAGGGGAGGGGAGACAGGTTTTCTCATTGTGGGTTCTTAATGACCATTGGTAGGCACCAGAGTATCACTTAAGGCTTGTTAGGGGTCGGTTTCCACTCCCCACTCCCCCTCTCCCCAAACTCCCCTCCGTACTCCGAAAATTTGGAGCTGAAAAGCCTATTATTTTGTATTAAGGAGAATTGCTGAATTTACAAATTCAAAAATTGTGAATGGCTTTTCACGAGATTACTGGTTTGCTTTAATGTTATTGTTTTTTTCATTCCCAAGGGGGGTAACAGGCACCATTGGATACTCCTTGGCTATGCCCCTGCGTAGGGACCAATTGCTTTAAACTTGTTAAAATGGCTCTAAATCCAGTGGCAGATTAATCCTTTAAGCCCTAACAGTGACGCAAATGAAATTTCTTCTTACATTATCACTACTTGTTGGAACATTCAAGTGATGAGAATAAAGGAAGTGATCACTAAGGATACTTAAGATGTCTTGATATTTAGACAAATTCTCCTTACTAGTTCCATAAGAAATGTATGGACAACAGTAAGGAAAATATGCATTTCTAAACCACGGCTTAAAGGGTTAAACAGGGTTGACTCCTGTTATCTTGAACCCCAGCCATCTTGGATGCCGCACCGTCTTGAACATACCGTATTTACTTGATTAAGTGCTGCCCCCGATTAAGCGCTGCCCTCACTTAAGCGCCGCATATGAGAGCAAAAATATTAAAGAGCGCCACCCTCAAATAAGCACCGCATTCATTCACAACAAAGCGACGCCTAATCGAAGCATCATCAGACTGAATCAGTGTTCGAGGAGCCAAACTAATAAACAAGTACGGTACAGGTCAATCTAAACCAGCCTCCGAAATTTATTCTCCCGTATTATCATGTTTTTCAGTTCGAAGTGGGTATATTTCATTATTTTTTCTTTGTTAACATTTGATTGTTATCATTTACAAATATTATGATTTTCTAAAGAGTGCCGCCCTCAAACAAGTGCCGCCCCTGAATAAGCGCCGCATCTGAAACACTAAAAATTTAAAGAGCGCCACGGCGCTTACTCAAGTAAATACGGTAAACCCATTTCTCTTGGAGTATAGCGCGGCATTTTACTACTGCATATCCTGACGCTTTCTCGAACAATTTTTCCTTTTCCTTGCAAGCTGGAGATAGTGGAAGTTTACTGTATATCGGTGTCTTCAATATTTCAGCCCTGTATGGCTTCTTTTCTTTAATGAAAGGGGTGGGGGTGGGCCTAGATCCCCAACAGAAAAATATTCTGGGACCACTTGAACTAGTTAAATATTTTCCTAGGCTATATCCCCGGGGAGATACTCCCTATAATGGCTATACAGAGAGGCTCTGCCTGAAAGGGATACCTTTTTTAAACTTGAAGTATACTAAAGGGAAGGGCAAATTGTCATTTTGGTGTATGAAAGGGTCACAAAATCCACCACAAAGTGGAAGAGATGGCAGCTAAAGCTAAGTGTATGAAAGTCTGCGAAATTTTGGCACAAATGACAACCCGAAATACATTAAAGCTTGCACCCTTTGGGCAACTGGACCAGAACGACTGAAATTCTATTGTTTTGGCTTCTACTTGAGGTATGTGAAAGGGGTACCATTTTGATCAAAATTTAATATATCAAAGGGTAAGGGTTTGAACCTCTGGGCAAAGCCTCCCTGTATAGAACTTTATTGAGTAGCCCCCCAGGGCTATATCATACCTAAATTAGGGGTTCTAATTAGACCATATGTATAAGTAAGACTTCATTAGGCCTATAGGGTTAGGATGGACAGGTCTATATTGGTCTAAAGGGCTATCTTCAATTTCTGATTGGAAAGTCAACTCCACAAAAGCAAGTGAAAAATTTAAAGTGATCACATGTTGTGTGTTACCATGTAACACAACTTTGTAGAGCTTTATTGTTTACTTGAAATCACCCAGCATTTATTCCACATCCAGCATTCGTTGAGAATTCAAAATTATACAGTATTCTGGCATGACCTGGACATTCCTGTTAATAATATTCTCAAGGGTGGATATAATTTACTCTGCAACCAAAGTACCCTGTGATCTTTCTACATAAATCTAGAAAGTTCAGAGAGCACTAATGATTGCAGTGCAACAGAACTGAGCTGAAAACAAACCAACGGAAATACCAACAATATACAGATCAATGTCACCCACTTTTTGGAACTGCGGGATAGAGAGATGGGAAGGGTCCCAGGGGACAGAAGTATAGATAACACTGAATGGCCAGGTTGACCACAGGACTATACTTGAGTGTTGTTTCTGGTTATCATCATCATCATCATCATCATCATCATCATCATCATCATCATCATCACTATCATCATCATCATCATCATCATCATCATCATCATCACCATCACCATCATCATCATCATCATCATCATCATCATCATCATCGTCATCATCATCATCATCATCAACATCATCACCACTCATCATTGTCATCATCATCATCATCATCATCATCATCATCATCAGCATCACTCATCATCGTCATCATCATCATCATCATCATCATCGTCATCATCATCGTCATCATCATCATATAAATGATTGTCAAAATGACTACTGCAGGGACTGATCAAATAACGTGACAATTATATTTTTATAATTTTGATTGATCACGATCTTTTTGATCCAACGTTGAGCCAGGTTGATCGTACACGGTTTTTGCAGTGGTTTTATACCTTAACTTTGTATCATCATCATCATCATCATCATCATCATCATCATCATCATCGTCATCAATCCTTATGATGATTTGTGAGTGTTTTAAATACCATTAAGAATAAAGGTAAAGTTACACATTGTGTGGTTCCAGAAAATATCCATACCCCACCATGGAGGATCATTGGAAATTCCAAGGAGGAGGGGAGTCTGAAAGGTGAAAATTTTTAAAGGAAAGTATGAGCGTAAACTGGAATTTTCAGAGGAGTGGGTGGTTCAAACCCAAAAAAAAAACCTCTGTGGGGGAACAGAAAATTTTCAGTAATGGATGAAGTGGCTATGCTAATATGTGGATATCCAGAGGAAAAGATCAGCCCCACCCCTACAACATTTCCAGCATTAAGTGAAGTTGTGGATATACAATTGTGTTGTTTCAGAAAATATCTATACCTCCTTTACAGATGGTTTTTGGGTTTGAACCCTCCCTCCCCCCTCACCCCTCAGGAAATTCTAGTTTAGCTTGTTCATACTTTTCTTAAAAATTTTTGGCTTTTGAGACCCCCTACCCCTTTGAATTTCCAATGGCCATCTATGGGGTGGGTATGGATATCTTTTCATTACCACCTTCTCTATGAAATTACCTGAGTATGGGTTGAAGTAGCCTTGCAGCTACGTGAATAATTCAGTGGTTACACAACTACATGGATAAGTCATAAGATATCTAAACAGCCAAATAGCCAGGTAGCCACTGCTAGAGCTATATAATGTATGCATCCTCATAGCTTGATATAATCACTGCTTTAAGAAGTGGTTTGGAGTGACCTTACATTTCTGCCGTTAAGCCCAACGGGGTATGAACGATTGTATATTTTGGTCTACCATAGCTTTAGAGTTTTGAGGTGTGACCCCCATTCAAATACCCAAGGGGTAACTATAGCCCCAGGGGGACGGGGGATGATGTGGCGGTGAGAGGAGGTCCTCAGAAAATCTCCAGATTTCAGACTACAGAAGATGACATCTTTGCAAAGATTGTATATTTTCTTACCTGCATAAATAGTAGAGACATAAAGTGCTAGAAAAATAAACAACGTTTCTTTCACCATATTCGTCAGTATGCTGTCAATATCCTTGCAACTTGCAACAATCAGTAAAGGTATTTGATTGAATCTGTTACTAATTCAGCTTCCAAAATAAAGCGTCTTGCTGTAGAGAGCGGAGAGCATCAATCAAATAAATAAATAGCGGGGAATAAATAGAAATGTAACTTATAAACCCCAGTCCCTCAAGGACTTTGTTTTCTGAACTACTCCATGTGACAGAAATATGACAGAAGTAATGAATCGAATCCACGTGACGCGAGAACATGAACCAGCGGATAACCAAAGATGTGGAAAGAGCCTGGGGCGAATCACTCAAATTCAAAATGGCGGGTACAGGTCAAAGGTGATTTCTAACATTTTCTTTGCAAATACACGTACAACAGCGTTTTATAGCAACAGCGTTTTATTGGAGAAGAAGTGCTGGCTTATCATGGCATTTCAGCCGCAAGGAGTACAAGGTGGGTATTACGAAAATCTGTAGAAATTTCAGGTGGAAAAATTGCAATCAATTAAGTGAACGAGTATAAATCAGGTAAAACAGTAAAATGAAATCGATAAAACGTTACTTGGTGTAGTTTCTTCCCTTTGTTTGTTGTTCATTTACGACCTAAAATCCCAGGTAAAATTGCCCAAATTGCGAAGAAACAGCATACAGAGGAAAGAAGCAACACCTGCTTAGATACGTTTATCAACGTTAGTTAATGATTTAATTGCCTGATTTATTCGTTGCTTTATTGATTACAATTTTCAGCATGAATTCTAATTCGGTAAATTGTGATCGTCCGGGTGAGTGTAGTCCTGAGAAGGACTGTTTGAAGTGACATTGACTGACGTTTCGACAACCTGAGCAAAAGTCATCATCAGAGTGATGACTTCCACTCAGGTTGTCGAAACGTCAGTCAATGTCACCTCAAACAGTCCTTCTCAGGACTACACTCCTCCGGACGATCACAGTTTACTGAATTATGATATGACTCCTGGGTTCAAACCATTTACAGTATGAATTCTCTTACATAACGTTTGGACCTTCTTTTTGTATACAGTATGTTGCCCAGTTTTCGTACGGGCCCAGTTTTCGTACAAAAAGAACTTTATTTGATTATTTTCGTCGGTCATTTAAATCTTCGTCAACCGAAGAATTCCAAAAGTAAAAGGAACATCTCAGCTATAAATTGTCGGTTTTGCCGGGCTTTTTGACGAAGAGGCAGGTCAGTGCGGACAATTTCTTTCGAGGTGAGTCAAAGTTTAGCGGCTAATATTTGCACTTTTCACTGCACAGTAAAGGTACTGTAGATGAATAAATAGCCCGTTTTGCTGGTAATTCTGCAAGGAACGTCATGATTTTTGCACAGGTGATAGACAAAAGATGAAAGTGAATGGAAAAACTTTCAACGCCAGCTTACATTTAACCGCTCCTGAATTTTAGCGATGAGAATCTTCGCATACATTTTGACCTACTGTGCCAGTTTTCGTACACTTAGCGGCGCCTTTCTCAAAACCTATTTTTAGATAAGTTAAAGAACTGAATTTTAAACTTTACTGTTCGAAAACTAGTAGGTCGCAAGTGCAGCAAAGATTACACAACAATCCTTGCAAAGTACGATACACTACATGTATTTGTTGTGGTATAACAGCGACGCTTTACATCCAGGTCACGCAAAGGTCACGAATATTTAATAAACGTAATCCCACGCAAACAATCTAAATCGTCAAATAATTAACTAAGGTAGATGTCTATGCATAGAATGTTGACATACACCGTGAAATATCGTTCGCTTACCAGTTTTACTGATTTTTTCACTCCGTTGCGATTCTAATAAACATTTAGAAAAGTAGGTAAGAAAAGCAAGCGTAAGCGGAAACGGAAGTAAAGAGTTTGCTATTCTAAAGGCGTAAGCGGAAACGGAAGGAAAACGTCGAATCTTATACAGGCCTTTTCTTAAGAGTTGTAATACGCAGAATAGTAACCTGTCAACTACCTTTACCAAGGCAGGAAATGACGTACGAGACAGTGGATTGAGCGTAAAACAAGCCGCCCAAAAGTGAGGGACCAAAAAATCAACACTGCAGGATGATTAAACATCCACCCCCCGAATAACCATTTGCTTTGCACGCCAAATTTTGGTCGCTAAGCCGATAATTATTCACAAACCGAAGAGAAAACACGATAAGCACTCAGCAGGGTGGCTGACACATCAGTTTGCGTCGAGCGTTTTCTTGGAGAAATGTTGTTTTGTCGATGTACGAAAACTGGGCCAGGTGTACGGAGACTGGGCAACTTAGGAGTTTCGGGAAAAATGGCATAATTTTGAACGTACGTCGATCAAGCGGCCAATCGTTTTATATATTGAAGGTAAGTAAATGGGCTATCTTTAATAGAAAATTCAGAAATTTTCGTCTCACAGACCAAAAGATATAGCGATTACAAACTAAAGTGTACGAAAACTGGGCAACACACTGTACTTGACAACTCAAGCTAGAGAGGTTTTTTCATGATTAACTCTATAACTCTATATGCCTAAACTTGCACTCTTTTGTGATAGAATCACAGAATCGGAGGAATATTCTCCAAGACCTTCAGCAAAAACGTCAGATGCTCTTAAACCAAGGCCAAGGTGCTGTAGGGAATGTAGGGTGAGTGTTGTTTGAAAACTGTAGCTTAATAAGCATTATCTTACATGTAAACACAAAATGTACAATGGTCACACTTTAGAATTTCATCCACAGACTCAAAAAATAAATCTGACTTTTACAGCATGACAAACAGCACTGCAGGAAAGTGCTGCTTTTATTTGCATTGTCATACTTTAGGGTTTTATCCATAACCTCAAAAGTTACATGTAAAACACCTTATAGGTGGTAATAAATGGTAATACAGGAAAATACACTGTTTTCTGCTCAGAAGCTTTCATAATGAATGTATGATTTCATTCACAGACTCAAAAGTTAGAAGCAGCTTATACAACTCAGTGCTTTCAATAAGCACCGACGGCCCGACGAAAAGCGTCGGCTATTTCGCTCAGAAAAGTAGGCTACTTTTTGCCCTAAATTAAAGTAATTAAAGGAAGATTGTTTCAAACCCCTAGTTGATACAGTCGGTTACTCTATCGAGACGAGCTGCCTACTTCAAATTTTATTGAAACCCCTGACAACTTAATAAATGGTGCTACAGGAAAGAATTGCTCAGTAACTTTTATTCGAATGGTCACACTTTAGGATTTCATCCACAGACTCAAAAGGAAGGCCCACTTTGTACAGCGTCCTAGTGCCACAGGAAAGTACTGCTCAGTAGCTTTCATTTGGTCGTCACAATGAAAGAAATTATTTGCAGTCTAAACAAAGGTAGAACCTCACCACATGATTCAAGATTTGACTTTTGAATAAATTCTGTCACTTACCTATGCTATATTTGAAAGCAATGGCTTTGTCCTGGGTATGACAAGATCATCAAAGACTTGACTGCTCTAAAATATGTTCCCTCTTCACTTGAAAATGAAGTGAGAATTGGCTGTTGCATCTAACCAGCTACAAATACAGTTGTAGGTCGGTATTTAACCCTTTAAGCCCCAGTAACGATAAGCATCTAATTTCTCCCTACAATATTACCACTTGATCAAAACATACAGGTCATAAGAATAAACTAAATGATCACCAAAGAAAAAATCTTTTGATGTTTGTGCAAATTCTCCCAACTAGTACCATAAGAAATATATGGAGAACAGTGAGGAGAATATGCATGTTTAAAAGGTTGATAAGGTATTATTGTACAAGGTACAGTGTATCACAAGGTATCACATGCTTTCACAGGGTAATACTTATATATACATGTTTTCACATGATACATGGTCAGTATGTTTTCACATGAGATTCCTTAATGATATTTTTGTCACATTGTGACACCACATACTTTTATTGTGGGGTCATTGTGGGGATTTAAGTTAATTGAAGGAAAAAATAGTTCATAATTTAAAAAAAATTATCAGAATAGAGGTATCAAAATTTTCAAATGAAAGAAATAATTTGTTGATGTGTGTGTTTGATAGTGTCACATTTTAGTAGTTCAAAGTAGTCTTGTGGCTTGTAGCAGATCATCATAGTGTGTTTGTAATACTTACATGTGTCACCTGCATGTTTGGCATGAGATTCATTGTGATTTGCTGTGATACCTTGTGTTGCATTGTGATGCTACATGTACGTATTTTTACAGATGATCAATGGTTGTGTTTGTCAAGGTGCCTGAAATTGATGTAGGAACTTAATGTAAATTGAAGGGGAAAATAGTTCACAGTAAAAAAAAAATTGAACTAGGAAATTGAAGCAAGTGGTTGGTATTGTCATAATTTATTTTCATTGGTTCAAGGTACAGTGGCCTTGTGGTTTATTATAGCAAATTACTGAATGTTTATTAACATGTTTTCACTTGAAATTCAGTATGATTCATTATGATACCTTAATTTGTATTGCACTTTGATACTGTGTTTCTGTATTATGGATGATTAACAGTTTTGTTTTCCAAGGTGCCTTACGTTGAATGCAAAAACATTTTGGAACAAAGAAAATTATCGCAAAATTCAATGCAAAATTTCCAGAGAAAGGAAATTGATGGGGTTTTTAAATAGTGTAGAATGCCTGGTGGCTTATAACAAAGAAAAAATGCCTGTGTTTGTCAAGTTATCTGAAAAACAACAGGAGACAATGAATTTATTGAAGAGGAAATATTCCAGAATTGAGAAAATATTTATCACAAATTAAAAAGAAGGCAAAATTTCCAGATGCAAAAAAATTGATGAAAGTATGTTGTAGTGTTCGCTGTTTTACTTTGGCAGTTATACCCTTCAAGCCCCAATATCAATATGCCTATTCTCCTTAATTTTCTCCATACATTTCTTATGGTACTACTAGTTGATAGAATTTGCACAAAAATCAAGCCATTTCATGTTTGAAGATCATTTCCTTTATTCTCGTGACCTGTATGTTTGATCAAGTAGGGATGTTGTAATGAGAAATTAGATGCTTGTCACTGTTGAGGCTTAAAAGGTTAAGTTAGAGTGGCCTTGTGATAAGCAAAATGAAAGAAAATTTATAAAGCACTCGTCTTGTCCATGGGAAAACCACCAAGAAGAACGAAAAGCCAAATCTGTGTGTCCAAAATAGGACATTGTGTTTTGTGCTCTTGAAAATGGCGTTTTCACTTCTTACTTTTCAGTTTTATTGTGGCTTGGCCTCTCTTTTTCCCTTGACTTCTCCACTGACTTGCAGATTCAAGCTAGCTTTTGCTGAAGCTTGACTTAATGTCCCACTATATTGTGAGATATTCAATTTTTTGAGCTAACATAAACAAATGAAGACACCACAAAATGGCAAAATTTGTAACAACATTTTAACTTCTTTTGTCTAGTAAAACGCTTCTTTTTAATTATTTCAGTGATCATAGTCTCCCAGGGAGAAATGCACTAGTCTCATGAACAAGCATTGTAAAAGATTTTCTTATCTGATTTAAATTTACACGTCCTGGAGAATCAGACGTAGGTTTTGGTGCACCCTGACAAAGCAGTGGAATGTTTACCCTTTAATTCCCAATGGTAGTCTGCATCAAATTTCTCCTAATCAAATCAGTGCATTATAACATGCATGTGCAGTCATGAGAATTGAACAAATGATTACCAAAGATGAGTAAATTGTAATAATGTATTGACTTAATCTTCCAACTAGCCCTACACAAAATATAGGGAGACCAGTGTGGAGAATTTGTATTATGATGCTCAGGCAAAGAGTTGAGTGTGATAGGTTTTTTTTCAGGCCAAATCTTTCTACAATGAGAACAACAGGACCTGAGGCGTCCACCTCTGTTTCAAACATTAAACCTCATGAAGCTACAGTAAGTTCATTTGTATAAAATACTTTGTCAGTTGCAACATGGATGTGTGCACAACACAACAGAGCCATTTATCTGAGGAAAAAGAGGTAGAGTCTTAACTGAGATCATCTCCCCCCCCCCCTTTGCCTCCAGGAGATATGCCGCTGTGAAGGGTATGGTTTTCAAGCAGTTTAGTCTAGGATAGGGTATAGAAATCAGAGAGTTTTGGTCTACAATAGGGAATCATTTATCAGAAAACCAGGGATTGACACTCGGTGAGTCTTGGATAGGAGAGGGATTTTTTTATGTCTAGGCTAGAACAGGGTTGCAAAATGTAGCTGAGCATGGGCTGGTACCCCCCCCCCCTGTCCCACCCAGTTCCTCTCTCTCCTGGTCAAAGCTGTGTGTACTTGAAAGTCGACATTTATTCTTATACGGGCTAGTGTTAGTTTAAAATGCTGAAAGACATAATGGAGTCAAAGGAAAGCCAAAAATAATGATTTAGCTTTGTTTGAATTACTCTACTGCATTGTAGTTTTCTGAAACTATATTAGTGTCTTTTGTAAGGTTGGCCCAGTTTTCTGAAACTATTAGATCTGAGTATCTTTTGGTCAGGATGGAAATGGATTGCACCTTAAAAATTGGCTAAAAAAGTTGCTAAAAATTTAAATATGTTTGTTTTCCCTTTGAGAAAATCATTTAATATATTCCTCCTGGTGTTCTTCCAGCATTTCATGTGTATGAGAAAGTGCTTTTTTTTCCGTGTAGTTTTATCCGCAAAATTTAATTCTCTCTTTAGGTCATTCGCAACCCAGCAGACACGTTGAGCCAGCGGCAAGCGTTAGAGGTGAGTGTCAGCCAAACTGGTAATTTTTTACCTAAGGTGTACTCAAATGATCAGTCAGCATACGGTTGAAAGTCAGCAAACTGTTGAACATCAGTCTATTAGCTGAATGTCAATATTTTTGTGTGGTTCCAGAAAGCAGTATCCACACTCCCCCCCCCCCCCACCCCATGGAGGGAAGGTCATTGGAAATTCCTAGTGGGGGGGGGGGATTTTAAAAGCCAAACTATTTAAAGAAAAGTAGGAAGCTAAACTGGAATTTCCCAGGGGTGTGGGGGCACAAAACAAAAACCTTCTGTGGGGGGAGTATGGATATTTTCTGGAACAATGCATTGTGGTCTGTGAATATGTTGTATATGGCAACACTTTATTTCATCAAGCAATCAAATAATTATTCATTGTAATATTATTTTGTTTTAGCTTAATTAAAATTTTGATACTGAGCTGGTTGGTGACACTGATAGAAAAACCTAAGAACTTAAATTAGTGTAAAAAGTTACAAATAACATTTGGTAGTTAAATAGTTAAGCTCTTTAAAAGTTAAATTTCAATTCTAAAGTGTAAATAAAAGTAGATGATTGTTATATTAATTTGAAATAATTCTATTAAATTTCTTATCTCCCTTATTGAATTTCTTGCTTTCTCATTGGTTTTTCATTGCATGCATGCTATCCCCAAATAACCCACTTATTGTGTAAGGAATTGGAGGCCATAACCAGTGATGCAGCATTCAAAAGAATATTCTGCAGATCAACAATTTGTTGAAATATATGGCTAAAAAGACTCGCCAGCTACTGTTACAGTATTACTGAAGTTGAAAATATTGAATGAATCAGTTACTATTACTCCACTCATGCTTGTTGCAAATTAGATAATTATAACTAACAAGGGGCTGTGCCTTACTGGTTTGTTAACACTTCACATGCAGTGCATTCTGTACCGGTGCTATAAGTCTGATTGGCTCTGTTGATGACTTCTGCTCAGGTTGTCAAATGTCAGTTAATGCCATCACAAACAGTCCTTCTCAGGAGTATACTCACCCAGATGATCATACTTGACCGACTTAAAATATGACTCCTGTGTTCAAACCATTTGCAGTATAATAAGTACTGTTAGATAAAACTAACTCCCTAAACCCAGTGTCATTTTTTTTTGCCTGATTGGTTTACTTTGTCAGAAGAAAGCAACACATTTCTGATTGCATCTTAGCAATTAAAGCAATCTTTGTTCTTCTTCAAAGCACGCAAATGCTACATCGTCAGGATATTTCATCTCTCAAGATTCAGCTTATGGCAACCTCATCTTGCCTGTTCTTCCGAGGTTTGAAAATGGAGAGCTGAAAACGAGTCAATGCAAAAACATATAAGGAGGAAGCATGAAAGGTTTTGCACAGCAGGAGTCTGGTATCCTGTGCCAGTGGTAGCACTCAGGTTTAAAGGGACTATGTCAGCTACAGTTTGTTTTTCTTTTTCAGGTTCAGCTCCAAAACTTATAATTGTTATACTGTGCCGCAATGGCGTTTGAAAGTAGAGGTAGTAAAGGAGGTTGCAAATGCCCCAGGGGCGAGATAATCCCTATAATGGGCTACCCAGAAGAGGCTCAGCCCAAAAGGGGTGCCTATTTTAACCTTGCATTACACTGAAGGGTAGAGAAAATTATTATTTTAGTATAGAAAAGGGTCAGCAAAATAGATAGCAGCTGAAGCTAAGAATGCAAAAGGATGCCAAATTTTGGCTGAAATATGAACACGAAAAGCACAAATTCTTGGAAGCTTTCATCAACCGAACCAGGGTAACTGTAGCCGGCGTAGCAAGCGTTTCCGTAGGGCTTTCCACAGGTTTGATCGAAGCATTTTCGCTCTTTGAACGTGCTGAAATTGGGGCGAGCAGCCAAAAAGCGAAAAATACCTCGGAACGGGCAGTAAAACCTACGGAAACGGTTGTTACGCAGGCTAGGGCAACTGAAAGCACATGAAAAAATGCGGCAACCATGGCAGGGACCATGGGATATTCTATTGTTTTGGCATATCCTTGAGGTATAAGAAAGGGTACAAGTTTTGCTCTAGGTATATGAAAGAGGTGCCATTTTGATAAAAATTTGAGCCTTGGGGCGGAGCCTCCCCTTATAAAACTTAATTGAATACGCTTCCACCACCCCCGGTCCCCTGGGTGCAAAGCAGCGTCTTGTTTCGAGGTATCCAAAGCTTTAGCCTTTTCACTCCCAAGATTTCTTCAAATCAAAATTCAAGATAAATCCCAAATTTATTTTCTAAAATACTTAAATATAAATAGTACCATGTGAAAGTACTGCTGACGAGGTTTCATTTGAATGGTCAGTCACACCATAGGATTTCATCAACAGACTCAAGTTAGAATCACCTTGATGTCTCTGTAACTGACTATGGGTGTAAAAGGGTTAGTTATGACTGAAAATCAATAAAAATTATCGGAAATTACAAATGTTTCCTTGTTAATATCTTACTTACATGAACCTTGCTATACGAGGCAAAGGTTCTAATTTATGCTCCCAATCAGGATTAAAATTTTGCAAAGTTGTTCAGTTCGCTCGCACGCAAGCATACCTCTTTTCTTTAAATGAGCTATAGTTCTTCAAATGCGTCATTTCCACCCACGGGTTTCCTCAAACTAGAATAAATCCATAGTGAATAAACAACAGTGGAACTGACCGATATAACGAAGTGACAAGGGACTGGCAAAATGTGTTCGTTATAACGAGGGTTCATTACATCGGGTTCTTGTCCATTCGTTTTACTATTACTGGGATGAAAAATATCGTTCGTTATATCGAGTTCTTCGTTATATGGGGGTTCGTTACAATGGGATTCCACTGAACTACACACCGGAAAAGTTCAACCTTTTCCAACGTTTCTCGCAATAAAAGGGCAATATTTTCGGCTTCTTACACGTGAGATCAAACGTCGTTATCCCTCCGCCGACCTCTGCGCACAAACGAGCTAATTTTACCTCGTCGCTCTCTGGCTTTTTGGGTGTGAATCGGTCCAATGAAGAGTGAGTGACGAGATAAATTTAGCATATTTGTGCACAGGATCTGTCGACGGAAACTGATGGATACAGCTATTTCAATTAACGTCGGACAATTTTCGCGACAAGACTGCAAAGTGACATGGCTAATTTATTAATACATTTACCAAACTTAGGCTATTGCTTACGCCTACAGAAAATAGAACACATAGACAAGTGTTTATGGTTCTTTTTCCAATCCTATGGCAGAGATAGGCGTAAAATTACTGCCGAATCACACAAGATATACAACTACCCATACTAACTTTCGGTCTTGTCACGTAAGCTCGAGGCTTTAAAATCCGACAGCGTTAATTGAAATAGCTGTATGTTACATTTTGTCGGGTAGCTTCGAACTAAACTCTTTTCCAAATTCACATGCATATGAAGAACCCCCGTTCGTTCAGTGCTTTGTATGTCACCCATCCAGTATCACGATAATTTTATAGGCGATAAAAGGATTTTAAAGAATTTCCACGGATTGTCAGCTCCTAGAAAATAAAAGCTTTAGAGTAACAGGCAACAAACTTTTGGAGCGAGTGAGTTTATCGATGCTTAACTCGGTAAAACCCAAACACCCTGACTCGCAATCCAAAGACATTCCCTCCCTCAAGCAAACTCCCGAAATTTTTCTGTTTTGGCACAGGCTTACCACCCTCTGTTTGTGTTGCGGACCTGTGCTAGCTGTATATTAATGGCCGCATCGATTGTGAACAAAGGATTTTGTAAATACGATATTTGCGGCTTTTTGAACGGATGAAAGTCAAATAAAAACACTTAGAAACATGCATTGACCACTGTATTAATGTTTGTTATTATGGGCTTGGTTTGTCGATTTAAAGTTCCGGGAGGCGGTTTTAGATACTTGAAGTTTGACCTACTCTTTAAATATATATATATACTCACAAGGCTTGCAATTTCCAGAACCTCAAATTACCGACCGGCTCTGGTTTTGGCCTAATTAATACAATTAACCTCGTGCCTTTGACAAAAGAATCCCGGTTTCCGAAAAAACAGTCTTTGTAGTTTGATTTGGCCTGATTTTGACTCATTCGCGTCCGCGGACTGACCCGTTTGTTTATATATCGGGAACACAGTGAGCTGTACCTGTGACATGTAAAAAGTGAGCTGTAAAAAGACAACGCTGAACCAAAACAGAGAATAATTAAGGGCGGTGGGTGCTAATACACAGGTATTTTTGCAAAGATTGTGGCTATGGGGAAAAGAGAGATCTTAGCAAGGCCTACTGGAATCAAAAAAGAAAAATGTGGGTAACAGGTAATAACACATTTTTCAGAGACCATTAATAATCCTAAAAAACCTAAAAAAAAGTCTTAAAATACAAAGGGTGTATGGGATCTTTTTTCCACATTTAAGCTCAGTTCAGTATTCGAGAAATGCTTCGTTACCCCCAATTTTCTTTTTAGGATTCTGATTTCCCCTGCTAAAATCTGCTTTTTCCACATAGTCATAAACTGCGCAAAAATACCGTAACTAATAGGCAAATTAAGAAACCAGGGGCCCGTTTCTCGAAAATCAAAATCTATAGAACGTTTTAGCCCGCATATCAGCCTGACTTGTTTTATCAACTTAGAATTTTATTGCTCAGCTTTCACAACCAACAGACTTGGAGTCTTTAATGCAAACATCGCGCACATAAAATAGCTTTCCGGGCCCGAAAAATTATCGGGACTTTCGAGAGACGGGCCCCAGGAGCCGATTATGGCTTTTGTAAGAAACCCATATATCTCGGACCCAACCTCGTTCCCAGGGTCTCTCTTCTCTGCCTCCCTTGTCCCTTGTAGTTTAAGGCGTCTATAGTTTGATGAAGAGCTACTCATTCTCGAGCATCAGTGAGCGCATTGAGCATCAGAGTTCAATCATGCCCACGGCTTTTGTGCGGCAGCATAAACAGCATGCGGCAGCATAAAAATCAGCGCATACTTTCTCTGGAATGTTAATACCTCAACCAATTTCAGCTTCATCATTCATACCTTTATTACTCCGTGAAAAGGGATATTTGCTGGCCAATTTCAAGAGCGATTGAAGGGAGTGTGATAGCGTGAAGATTTTGTGCAATTGTGAAAGGCAGGGCTCTTATAGAAATGGAGAAAATTGCCATTGCCTATGAAGATCGAAACATTAGAAAATTGTTAATAAGCAGAATAAAAAATTGAAGAGGTCCCTTTTATGCTCATTAACCAGTTTCTATTGTTTTATTATTCATACGTTAATAACTCCGTGGAAGGGGGGATTTGCTGGCCAATTTTAAGTGCAGTGAGAAGAGCGCGAAAGCGTGAAGTCTTTGTGCAAGCATCAAAGCCAGGGATCTTGCAGATACGGAGAAAATCGCCTATGAATATTGAAACAGAAATTTGTTTATTAGCAAAACTGAGCCGAATTTCCAAAAATCGAAGAGCTCCCTTTTTAAGCTCATAAATCAATCTCTATCGTTTCAATATTCGTGTGTTAATAAGTCCAGGAAAAGGGGAAAGTTATAACCATCTTAACCATAACCATTGGACTTGACGTTGTTATGTACGAAGTGAAAAGTTTTTGTTTTTTCCCCTTCTTTGTGGGGTCGAGGAATGTTTTAGCAAGACACACTATACAGCGTGTAGTAAAAAAAAGTATAATGTCTTTGTACAAAATAGTGTGCACCACTTGGTTGAAACACCCTTTATTTTCAATCTTTTACATTAAAATAATGTTCAAACAACAGCAAGCTTTCAGTTGCTTGGATTGACAATATAAATAGCCATAAAAAGGTTTTGTTTCATCAACATTTTCTGAGCTGTCAAAACTAGATATATTATTTCCATTCTCGTCCCCAGAGCCTCCTGTCCCTCTTAGCCGGCGGACGCCTTCCCATGACAGTACTCTGGGGAGGAGGCTCTTCCAGCTCTAACTACTTATAACTACAGTTATAACTACTGTTTCACAGTACTCTGATAAATAAAATAAATAAAAGTACTTAACTATACAGAAGAACTCTGGACTCGTCCCCAGTGTTCTCTTGTCTTCACAAGGGCGAGGTTCGTGGGAGACTGGGAGGAACCTCTCAACACGAAGGTGACGATGGGAAGAACCATTCACGCTCACGCTTCCTTCGCCAAGAGAGGACTAGGGACGAGTCACGTTGAACCCCAACAGACTGCGAAAAACTGGCCGTATTAACAGATTGTCCGTGTTAATGAGATTGGCCTAGCTCATGAGTTTTCTGTTTTTGGCCTTTCGTCTTCATTTCGAGAATTTTACTCGCATGAAACACTTGTAACATGCATTGACAAATCCCCACGTCACAGGAGACCAGAAAAACCTTCGTTTAAAACATATACCAACAAATACCTGTACAAGATTTCAAATTACATTTGAAATGCAACCTTGTTATCCTGACAAGTTATTTACACTCAGCGCTAACATCACAGGTAAATAAATATATGTTAAATATAGAATGGTCACCGATAAGTGTTTTTGATATCTTATTAAACAGAAACTCCCCTGAACAACAGCAATGCGTTGCTCGGATTGGCTCATGTCTTCTGGGATATCAGCTTGTATTGTTTTGATAACTAGTTGAGAGATCGTCCAATTAAATGCCAGAAATAAATAAATGAAATATTTCTTTCGATGAAAAAATGTTTGTGTTCGTTGGAAAATAAACTTTCCCTCATTTCAGGGATTGTTTTCAAAGGAAAAATGGTACTCAATTCCGTCGAACATGAATTCATAAATAGCCAGCAGGGACTTTAAACAACAATAACTTTGGCAAACGGAAGTTTGTTTTCTTTTTAGGCACACTTCTGTCTCTCACGTCGAATAGGAAAACCCTTGCTTTGATGGCTGAGGCTTGTCAAGCAGACGTCACGCAAAGAGGAAAACAATTGACTTCTGGCTCCCAAAATGAGCATCGCTAAATAACCATAGCATGTATTGGAGCTAATTCTTGGCCACGAATCTGTTGTTTTTAACAAGCAATATTGACAGCAAGTCAATGAATCCAGTGTTTGTTTGCCAAGTAAAATTGGCGCTTATATCGCCATGGTCGTTTATCTTCTCCGCACCACAACCTGTGTGAGAGGGGAAAAAATAAAGATTATTAATCATGCCTTCTTACTGTTCAACGCACTTTTATCGAAAATTCACAGTAAAGAAATATGGTCCCAGGACAACCTCGTCCCCAGGGCCTTCTCCTCGTTGAAAATGGCGGTCGGAGAAACCCCTGGCCAAGGCTGCCAAAGTGGCTCCGAAAGTTCGTTCGAATTTCGTTACGCAAACACGTTGAAATGTCTTCGTTTTGTTTGAATAACAGTTTCCGATCGCGGGAAACAAACAGGGTCGCCAGACGCTGGAAACAACCTCCGAAAAAGCCATTTCATCGTGTGTCACGTGACAAAATACTCCACGATTCGTGGAGTATTTTAGCAGCCCTGGCCAGGGGTTTCTCCGACAGCCATTTTGAACGAGGAGAAGGCCCTGGGGACGAGGTTGGTCCCAGGACAGCACAATTTAATTAGGCGGCGCACGTGCGGTAACGCACGTCACGCCGACTCGTAAAATGGACTTTTCGTTTTCGTCGTCGTCGTGTCCGTCACATACTTAGTCTTCTTGAGTTCGCGCGGCCTTTTGAACAATGTGTTTGATGTTATAATGACGTAAACACATAGATTTTATCAGGTTGAAAATCCAATCTGTCAAATACCGGACAAACTAGCGAATAAACAATGATGATCTTTAGTGAAGATCTTTTTAAGTTGAATTTAATTTTCGAAGTAAGATCGCAGAAAACTTCAGGGAAGTATTGACAAAATACACTAGAATCGCTGTAGACGTGTTTATAAAACGTGTTTTTAAAGGGAATACGGTGACAGATCGTGTCGGACGTCCATAATATAATATGTTTACATACATTTAATTCCTGACATACCGGAAGTGCAAATTGTCCATAACAGGTCACCGGAAACCACGAACTACTAAAGTTCATTACATACAGGAACTGCTAATTGTGCAAAGCAGGTCAGCGAAGGCCAATGTTAAAAGTCTGTTTTACTTTTCTGTTTGAAGTACGTAGTGTTGGTTAGGAAAAAATGAACGGTTTCCTCTTTTTGGGTTTTGCGGCGTATCCAACTCAAGTAAAGGTAAGCGTTGAAATGTTTATTTCGCTGTTTTTGAGGACATTTCGTTGATAAGGGGCAGCGTTTACAAAGCTTAGTGATTACTTGGGATTACTGCTGTTTTTATGACGCAAACAGATAGATTTTATCAGGTTTGAAATACCGGACAAACTAGTGAACAAATAATAACATGGCCTTTACTGGAGATCTTTTACAAGTAAGTTGAATTTAATTTTCCATCTGAGATCACAGAAAACTTCAGGGTAGTATTGACAAAATACGTTAGAATCGCTACAGACGTGTTTATAAAACGTGTTTTCAAAGGGAATACGGTGACAGATCGTGACAGTGCACGCAGATTGTAGGAGAAAACAAATAATTGTTATCGTTTTCGTGATCGTTTAACAAAACCCGTATTATATCAAGTTGCCTGTCAACAACTCGCGATTGATAGCCTTGCGTGGTCTTAGCTGATATGCGATTTCAACAATAGGAGATTGTCGCTGTTGCTTTTTAAAAAAGAAACCTTTTTTCCTTAGGAAAAGGGGAAGAGACTATCCGCCGCCTGTAAATTCTTCAGAATTTCTTGTTTTAAGAAAAATTTTACCTGAAATTATACGAAAAGATATCGATTGTCTAAGCAAACACGTCTTGACAGGCATGTTTGCCATCATGAGCATCAAACAAAGTCCACCAATCACAGCCGACTCTCATGATACAAACGGTGACGATTTTGCAATACTGTACTTGATACTTCAAAAGCTAAAGAAAATTACCACAGGTAACAAGAGTTCTCCGTAAACTTGGTCTCCGCTGTTTTCTTTCATAGTTTGAATGTATTTGATTAGCAAAGCGCAAAGAGTGCAGAACGCACGACGCTTTTGTTTGATCACTTCTTGTGATGCTCTGTGACAATTTGCTGGTCAACATGAATTTATCAAGACAGCCCAAGGGCTTTACAACCACCCGTACAATGAAATGTAGATCCCAGGCCTACTCGGAGGACCAACGTCCTATACGCCTTACATTACCTGACGAGGTCGATTAAAAAGAATACGAGTTTGAAGGAGAGGGAGAATGGAACTGAACACCTGGACCCACCCCCTTAGGTCCGCTACTTCGCGTAATCATTCGCTCTTATTCCTCAATAAGGACTAGCAGTAAGCAATCAGAATACTAGAGCTAATGTGACTACATTGTGAGAAATTGATAATCGACTAAAAGGGGTTATGTCACCAATTTTTAGTAATAATTCAGTATTAACAACCAAAAAAACATATTTGTGTTGATGGCACCCAAATTAATGGTCCAGTTTTGTTTAAAACTACTTTACTAGAGCAATAACACTGTAGATAGCTGCCTTTGGCCACGGATGGTCAGGATGAAAACAGATTGCAACTTAAAAAAAATGAGGCCGCTTTTTGTCAAGTTTTCCCTCATGTCCAGCCAAAATATTACAAACTGATTATGTTTTGTTCTCCTTTCAAGAATTCACTTCATATCTTCTTCTTGGCGTTCTAGGACCATTTTGTCCAGAGAAATGCTCTTAGTTTGATTTAGCCAGAATTGTGACCCCAAGACATCAAAAATCCTAGTGACATAGCCCCTTTAACTATTATGAACTTACTCTTGTTGGTCGTATCCTTGCATAAGAGGGAGGAGGGGCACCTCTCACTTGAACCCACGCATTTCCTGCCACAGGCCGACCTACAAGAACAAATAATTACACAAAACATATCATATACAATAGAGTGGTTTCAATTGAGTGTCGTAAAACCGAAACCAAAGCTAATAATCTGACCAATCACAACAGACACAAACAACACAATGAACCAATCCGAACTCGGAGCAAATACATGTGACAGGCGCCAAGCGCGGGAAAACGCGTGCGCGCAAGTCATGATTAGTTTGGTTTTTTGAACGCCCGGCTCTTCTGGAAAGCTCAACAAAACTCCCTCCAACTCTGGCCAGGCCAGGCTTTACCGGGCTTTCCATGCTTTTGGCCAGGCTCCTTTTGTAAGGAATTTATTACATTACATAATTTATCATCATTCAAAGGGATGGTCAAACACGTTAACAAGTTTAATCCAACAATGCTGAATGATGTTAAATCAACACGTAGGTCGTTTTTTGGACCTTTTCTAACCGCACACAATCCCGAGAAACATGATTAATTTCTTACGTTTTTTGAGAGTGAGAGACGAAAGATTCAGAAAAACTATCAGACAATTTTGTTTGGTCACCTTGTTCAACACTGTACAACAAATAGTTGTATCAAACAATGAAACCTAAGCCCTTATAGTTATCAAGGAAGTAGTTTATAGTTACCTGTGTTAGGCCTTGTAAACAGGGTTCTTGATGAAACATGACTTGATGTTTGCCTGTCAAAACAGAGATGGATGAGCGTTTTAGTTTCTTTTTAATATTAGGTCAACTAGGAACACGGCTAATTTGAAAACCAATTTATTGAAATTATCACCGTATAAATAAAGTTAACCAACCAACCAACCAACCAGTCAGTCAGTCAGTCAGTCAGTCAGTCAGTCAGTCAGTCAGTCAGTCAGTCAGTCAGTCAGTCAGTCAGTCAGTCAGTCAGTCAGTCAATCAATCAATCAATCAATCAAGCAGCCAGTCGGTCAATTATTTAAACAATCAAAAAGTCAGCCAGTTAGTAGCCAAACAGTAAGTCAGTCGATCAGTCAGTCAATCAATGCATGCATCACTTGTCAGTATAGTGAAATGTACTGTTCATATACATATATATATATAGTATAGTGAAATATATTGTTCATTCCACAAATACAGTGGAATGCTGGGCACCTTACATAACCTCGCCTGTCAATACGAGCCCCCCTTTATATTCACCACTTTTTCGTTGGCTTTAGTGTACCGATGGTTTAAGACGATTTCCGCTCAACGTTCGAGCAGTAAGTGCAAAAATTAAGTTACCAAAAAAATACTTGCAGCACTGTTACATTTTGAGAACAGATAAGAAGAACTTATCGTTACTTTTGCTCCCAAGCTGACCCCGCGAGAGAAAATTGGATTTGAAGTTATCCATATTTCAGTTAAAAAGACGCTTCATGTCAGTTCAAAACAAAATGGCGCCCGTTTTTAGCATACTTTTACGAGATTTGAAATTAATTTCTTGAGAATGCTTGAGAATTTCATCGCGGGGTCACTTGGGCAAGTGAACTAGAGTGAGATGCTTCAAATAGCATTTAAAATGTTACCGTGCTATGAGTAGTTTTTTAGTAAATATTTTTTGCACTTATTGCTCGAATGTTGAGCGGAATCCGTCTTAAATATGACTCCTTTTGTCAAAATAATCAAATTGTTGTTAGGAAAATGAACGGTACGTGCCTAAAATATCACTCTAATGAATTAACATGACATAAATGAAAGCAAACTATCACAATTCACATCAACCCTTAAAGCCCTGATATAAAACTGCATATTCTCCTTACTGTTCTCCATACATTTCTTATGGAACTGGTAAGGAGAATTTGTCTAAATATCAAGATATCTTATCCTTGGTGAACACTTTCTTTTTTCTCATCACTTGAATGTTTGAACAAGTATTGATAATGCAAAAAGAAACTTCATTTTCGTCACTGTTGTAATTTTCCTACTATAAGTTATTAGGGCTGCAACGATACACCGATGCATCGATGAACCACGATATTTTTCCAACGATACGAATATCGATATTTAAATACGATCTCGCGATATTACGATACAATAAAATATGGTTCATCAACAAATTTGGGAAATTACTGTCTTTAATATTCCTTACCCAAGCTTTTCATTTTAGCCCTTGTATGGCCATTTGTTGTTGTGTTATTACTGTGTTAAATTCATCATAATGGAAATAAATTATTTAAAAGTAGTGAAAGTTGCTGGTAACTAGTTTTGTTGCGCACAGTAAGTTATCGTATCGTGTATCGTATTGTGGCCCTTGTATCGAGATATGTATTGTATCGTGGGAAAATGTATCGTTGCAGCCCTATAAGTTATTTCCTTACCTTGTTCCCCTCACAGCAGGAGATGACTTGGGCCGTCTCACAGTATCCAAACCGTCCATCCACCCAGGCAGCGGTACTGACACGTGCTTCACAGATGTGCTGTTAATGTCCCGACCGCCAGCGAGCCATCGATCAGCTTGTTTGAATGGAATAGCACCGGGATGGGTTGGTGATGAAGGTCGCTGCGGGGGAGGGGGGGTTGAGGGGTTTGCATTCACTCTTGTAGTTGCACTCCCCACCCTAGAAGGGACTCCACTGTTTGAGGCCTTCTTAATGACTTCCGGCGTCTTCCAAGCGTTTATTCTTGCATTTTCAGTGTAAGAAACCATTTCGTCTATGTCTAGAGGTTCTGGGGAAAGATGCCAAGTTTCCGATTCCAGGTTGTCCACAGAATCTTCACGGAGTGGGACTTCCATCACAAGCACTTCTTCATCCGCTTTATTGCTGAACAAAGCAAAAAATAAACAGATTGACAGTGCTGGAAATAACAGTCGGTCATCGGACATTGTCCGACCAAATTTCGAAATTGTCCGACCAATTTCACCATATGGTCGGACATGATGTCCGAACACGAGAAACCTACTAAAATTTTGAAGGCAAAGTTCTTTGTTACCTGTGAAATGTGATAAATTAGTTGCCTATTTAATACAGCTCTACTTTCTCAACGTTTCTCTGTACGTTAGTTCGTACAGTACTAGTGTTGTCTTTTCAACGCTTCTCCATACGTTGGTTCTCTTATAACGTATTAATCTTGTCTTCTCAAACTTTTTTTGCGTATGTGAATTTGTTCGTGCCATATTAGTCTTGTCTTTTTGACGTTTCTCCGTACGTTAGTCCTTTCGTATGGTATTAATCTCGTCTCAACGTTTCTCCATATCGTAGTACGTTCCCATCTCTTGTATTAATGTTGTCGTATAATCATTCTTGGTACTTAGTTCGTTTGCAAGTATTAGTCTTATCTTCTCAACGTTTCTTGGTACGTTAGTTCGTTTGCAAGTATCAGTCTTATCTCCTCAACGTTTCTCCGTGCGTTAGTTCGTTTGCACAGAATTAGTTTTAACTTCTTAACGTTTCTCCCTGCGATACTTCGTTTGTAGAGTATTAGTCATATCTTCTCAACGTTTCTCCGTCATTAGTTCGTTTGTACAGTACTAGTGTTATCTTCTCAACGTTTCTCCGTGCGTTAGTTCGTTTGCACAGTATTATAGTGTTATCTTCTCATCGTTTCTCCGTGCATTAGTTCGCTTGTACAGTATTAGTTTTAACTTCTCAAAGCTTCTCCGTGCGTTACTTCCTTTGTACAGTATTAGTATTATCTTCTCAACGTTTCTCCTTGCGTTAGTTCGTTCGAACAGTATTAGTCCTAACTTCTCAACGTTTCTCCGCTTCGTTTGTACAGTGTTAGTCTTATCGTGTCAACGTTAGTTCGTTTGTACGGTATCAGTCTTACCTTCTCAACGTTTCTCCGTACGTTAATTCGTTTGCACAGTATTAGTCTTATCGTCTCAACGTTTCACCCTGTGTCAGCTCGTACCGTATTAGCCTTATTCTCGACACGAACTTATTAATCTTGTTTTTACGGCTGTTTTCCGTAACTGTAAAGTACGTGCATACAGTGCCAGTCTTGTCGTTTAACGTTTATTCGTCTGTTACTTCATACGTTTGGCGTTAATCTCGCCTTCTTTCCATACGGTAGTTTTTCCATATGAAATACATCTTGTCGTCTCCCCGTTTCTCCACACGTAATTACGTTCGAACGTTTTTAGTGTTGTCTTTTTAGTGTTTTTAGTGTTGTCTTCTAAAATTTTGAAGGCAAAGTTCTTTGTTACCTGTGAAATGTGATAAATTAGTTGCCTATTTAATACAGCTCTACTTTCTCAACGTTTCTCTGTACGTTAGTTCGTACAGTACTAGTGTTGTCTTTTCAACGCTTCTCCATACGTTGGTTCTCTTATAACGTATTAATCTTGTCTTCTCAAACTTTTTTTGCGTATGTGAATTTGTTCGTGCCATATTAGTCTTGTCTTTTTGACGTTTCTCCATACGTTAGTCCTTTCGTATGGTATTAATCTCGTCTCAACGTTTCTCCATATCGTAGTACGTTCCCATCTCTTGTATTAATGTTGTCGTATAATCATTCTTGGTACTTAGTTCGTTTGCAAGTATTAGTCTTATCTTCTCAACGTTTCTTGGTACGTTAGTTCGTTTGCAAGTATCAGTCTTATCTCCTCAACGTTTCTCCGTGCGTTAGTTCGTTTGCACAGAATTAGTTTTAACTTCTTAACGT
The DNA here is from genome assembly GCA_964017195.1 of Siderastrea radians. Lineage (NCBI taxonomy): Eukaryota > Metazoa > Cnidaria > Anthozoa > Scleractinia > Rhizangiidae > Siderastrea > Siderastrea radians. The sequence continues at coordinate 12,209,534 of OZ024896.1, forward strand.
TTCTCCCTGCGATACTTCGTTTGTAGAGTATTAGTCATATCTTCTCAACGTTTCTCCGTCATTAGTTCGTTTGTACAGTACTAGTGTTATCTTCTCAACGTTTCTCCGTGCGTTAGTTCGTTTGCACAGTATTATAGTGTTATCTTCTCATCGTTTCTCCGTGCATTAGTTCGCTTGTACAGTATTAGTTTTAACTTCTCAAAGCTTCTCCGTGCGTTACTTCCTTTGTACAGTATTAGTATTATCTTCTCAACGTTTCTCCTTGCGTTAGTTCGTTCGAACAGTATTAGTCCTAACTTCTCAACGTTTCTCCGCTTCGTTTGTACAGTGTTAGTCTTATCGTGTCAACGTTAGTTCGTTTGTACGGTATCAGTCTTACCTTCTCAACGTTTCTCCGTACGTTAATTCGTTTGCACAGTATTAGTCTTATCGTCTCAACGTTTCACCCTGTGTCAGCTCGTACCGTATTAGCCTTATTCTCGACACGAACTTATTAATCTTGTTTTTACGGCTGTTTTCCGTAACTGTAAAGTACGTGCATACAGTGCCAGTCTTGTCGTTTAACGTTTATTCGTCTGTTACTTCATACGTTTGGCGTTAATCTCGCCTTCTTTCCATACGGTAGTTTTTCCATATGAAATACATCTTGTCGTCTCCCCGTTTCTCCACACGTAATTACGTTCGAACGTTTTTAGTGTTGTCTTCTCGGCGTTTCTTCATACGTCAGTACGTTATTACTCGGTGTTATCATATATGTAATACATAATATTTTCTACGTAATCTTAGACTTGTCTTCTCACATTACAGATGCAAGAAGTAAAAGCTACATTGTGGCTTGAGGCATTTATATCCTACAGAGTTCAATTCTTTCATTTTTAGTCAATGTGGCGAAATGTGACGTACGTAATTTTCAAAACTGGCAGGGATAATCACCTGAATCGAATTTTTTTTATTTCAGAACATTGCTGTATTGGGGGCTTTTAATCTTTTTTTTTTTTAATTTTTTTTTATTTAAGTTTTTAAGCGATTTCAATGACATCGATTTTTTATAGGTATATATATATATGAATAATTTTTATAAGTACATTATTGTTGTAATACTATGATAACTATTTATGTAAAGCGCATTAGATCATATATGCATGGATTTTTGCGCTATAGAAATAATAAAGTTATTATTATTATTATTATTGTAAAAACTTAAAAGATACGTAAGATATTCTACCCGCCCAACTCAGTTTTGACTTCCCTGACTTTTAGTCAGGCTAATAGTAGCTAAAATAGCCATTTTTGGAAGTAGCCCTACATTGGTTTTAACACTTAATCATTACTTCGACAAGACATTTCAAGAGGTCACTGTGATGTATTTGTACGCTGTATCAGCATGTTTTAGCTCTAGATCTGCTGTCATGAACTTGTCCATAAAAAATCGGAGTTGTTTTGAAGCACGAAGAGATGACATCAGTCGGTTTGGTAATCTGCTTTGATGAGCTTCAATCAAATACTTCAATGATAACACAGTACACCAGTGAGAAACTGAATTCGAATAGCGGTAAAAAGAAAAAAAATTAAGGCTTGTTATCAGAAGTCATTAATAGTAGCATCTGAACAATAATGACTGTAAAATAAATGTTGACATTTTGTGTCGAATAGATAAACAGATTATAGTGTTTAAGAGAAGTGTTCAACTGCTAGTGTAAATTACGTTGTAAATGAGGTAATTCAGATTGTCACAATTTTCTTTTTTTTGTATGCAAATTAAATTATGCTAATTAGTGTCCGACCAAATTTGTAATATGACCGACCAAAATCTGAAAATGAAGACTTGAAAGGACACATGTCCTGCTAAGTAAGAAAAATTATTTCCAGCACTGGATTGATGAAGTGACAACACCTAATCAATCACTTTTTTTTCACATCACATCTTAAATAAAACACAATTTAGACATCATTCTTGAGGTGTAGGACCATGTAACCACCTTATAATAATAATAAAATTTACACTTACAACAAGGAAATTAAATTTACAACATTTAAAATATGTTCACATGCACACAATAAAATAAGTGAAAGCACTTCGAAGACTAAAATTTAGATGGAACTAATAAATAAGACGTATCACAAAGCTTAATTGTGCTTCAATTTATTCATATATTCATTTAAAATTAATATGGTGTTTATTGGACATTTGAAAGTTTTAACTTGTCTGCTGTAGCAGGTAATTGAATCGAAAGAATCGAACAGTGTTTTTGTAAAGCTGCGTCGTTTGATGATTCCATCAGCTAAATATAATAATACAGGAAGCCAGGACGAGCTCCTTGAATCCATTAGAAAAAAATGCAGATGTACAGATTACCTGATCTTCCAGTTCTTTTAAAATAAGAGTGGTGTGACAAAATTGAACTTGTAGCCATCAAACATTTTAAAAATGATATTCATTCAAACACTTAATGATATTGACACCCTTCCCCTCCCTAACTCCACCTTCTACAGCTGTGTCTGTGTTTGCATGCATCTCTGAAAATTCAATGTGGCGTTAAAATTAATGCAGCTTATTCAGAGATCACAGTTGAGTATCTCTTTAAAAGAGGAGCCTACTTATATGTGCTTACAGGCACTACTTATAGGTCAGTGTTTCACGTAAAAAATGACGGGTATTTAGTTATCCTGCAGGGAAGCTTAAGTGCCAACTTAATTACAAACTCACCTGCTGTCATCGATGTCTTCTTCTACCAGCTGGTTATCTACCAAAAGAGCAGCAATATTTAAAATAACGTAGTGGTTAACTCAGTGTCAAGTGTTGTAGCTGAACAGTGTCAGTACTGAGCTTCCAGTCGGCTTCTGTAGAGTGAAGGACTAGGAGTATTACTACGTACTATCACTCCCAGGTATCGCTGGATGGGATGCTACCCGGGGAGGGGGTACTCCCCAAAAATTTGGGTGGGGGTGTTCGACCCACTGCTTGAAACCCTTACCCTATTTCAGACCAAAATATGTGATTTACCGTACACTATTTCACATCTGACCCAAAATTCGATATCCCATTTCAGACCTGCCCAGAAATTGCTTCGGTCTGCGTAGACATTTGAGAAGGGCTTCAAATTTGCGATATTAATCAAAACACACTTCTCAAGAAATGCATATTTTAATCTTTTAATCATATTTATTTATTTGATTTGTGAGCTTTCTTGTAAAATAGCTGTTTAGCGAAGTGTAAACTCACGTTAATAAACTGTCATGTTATGTTATGTTATGTTATGTTATGTTATGTTATGTTATGTAATGTTATGTTATGTTAAGAGAAGATAATAATAAAAAAGTAGCTTCTTGTATAGCTAAAACCATACCAGAATTCAGACCAGAAGACACAAACAGACCAAAATGGAAAAAACCTATACTCTATTTCAGACTAAAACTGCTCAAAAACCACACCCTTTGGCGTCGCAAATACCTATATAGCTTATATAAGGGAGTAACCCCACCGCCCGGGGGGGATGTTAGTCCATCAAAGACTCATTCCCAGCATATTGTTAGGTTTCCCTAACAGCTTCCACAAGTAACCCAAGTTAACACTGAGAGTATGGTGATAAATATAAGGATGTGTATGGGAATTCAACAAATTGTTTCTAGAATCATAAGCTTGGGTTACCTGTGCAGCTTCCAGTAGCAGTTTATACACGTGGTCGGAGATGGACAGTGAAAGCCGTGTTTAAGGGTGGATTTCCACTGTTGCGTAAATTTTATGTGCGTATGGGCTTGAATTTAATTGGCTTTACGTACGCAAATAAAATTCGAGATGATGTATGAGCGGCGAATGAAAACGTAAAAAAGTTCTCAACATTTTTACGTTTACGCAAGCCGTTCCTACATCGTCTCTACGTTTGTTTAAGCACATAAAGCCAGTTAAATTCACGCCCATACGCACATAAAATTTACGCAACGGTGGAAATCCACCGTAAGAAACAACACATTGGTGGGACATCGGACCTTCAGGACATACCTTTAGCTGATTCCGAATCAACATTAGCTGTCACCTCAGAGACAACAATAGGACTTATCTGAAATGTAAGATTATATGATGCTGACAATTTCCTAGTCGTGATTAGAACTACCCACAAACACTTCATGTTTATCCTATATAATCCTCTATCTTTTATAATTCTAAAGGTGATCGTTGTACATTTGAGCTGCACCAGATCACATACTTAAAGAGACAATGGCAAGAAGTTTTCAGATTTCTTGGCCAAAATGTGTTAAATTCATCTGAAGGTACAAGCTCACCAAAGGGACAATATAAGACAGTATAAGTACATTTTCAAAGAAAGAATGAGTTACAATCAGTTATCACCGATTTTATGGAAGACAGAAGGGAAAATGCCAGCCCAACGTTTTTAAGTTGGAACCCATTTCCATCCTAAGAAAAGAAACTTCTACACTTGTATGTTGGAAATCCATCCACCATTTTCTCATCACACAAAAGGTATCTTGAGGCCACAAATTTTATTGAAACTGGTATGATAAGCCACACATTGCCGCTCTAGTCAAATCACAGATTTGAAATAGGTTAACTTCAGAAAATTAAAGAAAATCTTAACCCCTCCAGTAGTGCAACTATGCAGTAATAAACAAATATACATAAAATAACAAAGTCACACCAAACTGTCTTGTTCATCCAAGAAGTTCTCATCCTCATGCAATTCTTCATCATCATAATTGTTATTAACATCAGCCTCGTAAGAACTTGTCCACTGCACATCAGCTTCTTGTAAGCACTCACGAACTATTGATCTCACATGGTCTGTTACGATGGTGTCTCCTACCAACAACAGCAAACAAAAACAATTTAACTTACATGGTTACTTGGGTAATCTTAGGGTGCGTTCTTTTGGGACTATTCCGGAATAGGAATACTCGGAATAGACGGTATTTGTGTTCTTTTGGGAGCTATTCCGTTTTCGGAATGAACGGAATATCATTCCGTTCATTCTGCTCCCGATAGCAGAATGAACAGAATGAAAGGAATACGGTTTACTCGGAATAGATCGGAATAGACAGAATACGCGTTCTTTTGGGAAATTTTTGGCGGGAAATACGACGCGGCCGCCCGCGCGTGTGCAGACATAGTGGTTCTCAGGTCACCTCCGCCATGGGTATTCCGTTTCCAGAATTGGCGCTCTTTTCGAAATTGAAATTCCGTGTATTCTGTTATTCCTAAACCGGAATAAGAATAACCAGAATAGTCCCAAAAGAATGCACCCTTAATCAGGGGTTAAAAGTACACAAAATTTTTACACTGTGAGCCGAAAGTTTGATCACCGCTTCTGTCCTCAGGACACAAATAGGCCATTTCTGAGTTGTCTTGTGCCTCTTTTTCAAAGCGAGGCCTGATCCACAACCTTTCATTTGTAAATGAGGTTTATTTGCATGTGAATGAAAACTTATTTTCATATGAAAGGTTGTACATCAAGACTTGCTTTAAAAAAGAGGCACAAGACAACTCAGAAGTGGCCTATTAAAATGGCTTAATTAAAGTTCCACAACAGTTGATTAGATCTTTGCTGCCCCCTGCAAGTCTCTACTTTGTTACCGGTAATTCTCAATGATGATAGCACTGATAACATAGCTTGTTCGGTTGTATTCACACAATGATAATTTCGGTCAAGCATTGAGGCAATCAAGGCATAAGCAAGCACACGGAAAAGCCTGGTGATCAACGTGGAAAGTAAAGGAACAGTTCTACTGTTCTCCTTCTGGATTCAAAATGGCGGCAAAGCGATATTCGACTGTGAACAATAAAAGCTGAGAACAAAGTGGAAATCTGATGGCCCTGTTTTGTTAAATCCTAACCAGCTTAGAATAACAGCCTCCAGAGTATTTAACTGGTAGTGGGGTTTACTGTACAAAGCATTCAGCAAATACTTACAGTCATTCTAGTGGTGTACAAGCACTTGACAAGAATTGTGCTTCTTCCTTTGAAGGCTATGTTCAGCTGGAAATGATTCTAAACTACGCTAGTTTGCATAATCCCGTACAAGAATTGAAACATAAGGGAAAAGGAAGTTTCTTTAGGCAAAAATAGCTGAGTCATTCACACTTGCTAACTTGTATTTGCGAACACAAGTTCTGTAAGTACGTCATGCGAGGCTATCTTAGCGACAAGCATGCTTTACACCTTTTGCCCTTCATCATAAAATAAATTTTCACTTTATTTGATAAAAATTCAATAACATTTATGGAAATTTTCTTTTGTAAAGGAATTCCATTGTAGGTATCCGTTGCTTTATTATCGAGGAAAACGTGTGAAGTGAAATTCAACGTTTTGAGATTTTCATTTTCACGTAACTTTGTAGATACAGCATCTTTAGAAAAGCAATGACATATATTGCATTGTCGTTTACATTTACAATTATTCTAGTTGTTAAAAATTCATTTTACAGTATATTGTGAACAAATAAAAAACACCAAACATCTACATGTACACTGTACATGTACAAACAACAATGTTCTGTATCTTAACACGTTTAATTGAAGACATACTACAGAAAGGGAGCGAGTACCAAATGTAGTCAGGAAAACGACTGTGTACAAACAGTAAAGATAGTACCTGCCGTGAACATTTCGCCTTGATCAGGTGAGCTTCTGTCATTGTCCGCAGCAGGAAGATCAATTCTGAGCTGAAGACTATGTCTGATAGCATCAGACAGAAAGTAAGAAGCTCCCTGAAGAATGGATAAAATGAAATGAAGTGATGATATCAATTAACAACATGAAGCATGCATACAATCAATCAAGCAGTCAATTCGTTCGTTCGTTCGTTCGTTCGCTCGTTCGTACGTACGTACGTACGTACGTACGTTCGTTCGTTCGTTCGTTCGTTCGTTCGTTCGTTCGTTCGTTCATTCATTCAGTCACTCACTCTCTCTCACTCACTGAAAGACATTAACTAAAGCTACTTTCCCAGGATGGGTAAATATCTGTGTGAGATTGCTTTGTATGGTCATGCTGCATACCCCATACATAACAATATATACGGCTTTGGGAGATCATTTAAATTTGATGAAGTTTAGTATCTTATGTGCGTGGAGCAAGGGCTTGGATGGAGAAGGAAAGTATGTTTCCATCACGGTTAGGAGTTTAAACCCCACTCGATGGCAACATTTTTGTTTGGATTTTTTCCTTTTCTTTTCTCCTTTTTGTTTCTGCAGATCCCCGTACTTCCAAAATGGGTAAACATTTATGCAACTCGTGTGAATAGTCATGGTTTCTCTATGAGACAAATAATGACAGTGGCGGATTCAGGTTTTTTAAGGGAGGGGGGGGGGGAAGGGGGTGGCTGACCTAACAGAACGATATCGGAACAATCCGGGACAAAATTACTTCAGTGATAGTTTTGTTCCCTTTCTTAATTTCAAGCTTAAACGACCCCAAAGAGGGGGGTGGCTAGCCACCCAATCCACCCCCGTTGGATCCGCCCCTGAATGAGTTCTTGTTACTTGGAAGCTGTTAGCTTTGACTATCTACAATACATACCACGAAAAATCCTGGTCATAAGCCCTAGGCTTTAACAAGTTTGCGAGGGGTTTGGGTGGACTTGTAAATGGGGGGGAGGGGGGTTTATATAAGTGGGGCTTATAAGCAGTACAAAAAAAATTGTTTTGGAATGAGCAGATAAGAAATAAATGAAGACTAACAGATAGTGCTATCCAAATACATTTTCCATTTAGGAAGGAAGACAGGAAACTACAAGTCATAACATTCACTTGACCACTGTCATCTTAGCATCATAAACACAAAGTCAGATCGCAGTAGCTTCTTCAGATCCAGTGGCATTCACTATTCAGAGGAATGGGGCTTATATCCGGAGGGGCTTATAATCGGAATACAATTTTTGTTAACAGGTAGCCGGGCCTATAACCGGGGGGGGAGGGGGGGGGCTTTAAACCAGGATTTACGGTATAGCAGAACAGGTCCAACATTCTTTAAACCATACCCTGGCATCTCTGGAGTTAGGGCTTGCACTTCTAGATCCTTAAAACAAAAAAAAACACAAAACGTCTTCGTAATAATATTCAGAGTTACAACTTACAGGGGTTTCAATAATGTTTGTGATGGCAGGCAAATGTTGTTACAGGCTGGCAAAAACTTTTGAATCAAATAATTTCTATTTTTCTAAGGAAAACGTTGTCAAGATACTCAGAGCAAAAGGGGGAAATCATGTCTACAGCCAGTCAATTTGACTTCCTGCCTGGCCTTAATGATGTCTCAGAACTTTACTCCCTAAGGATGCTAAAAATTGAAAACAACAACAAGAACAACACAAAACCAAAACAAAAGCGAAAGGTACTCTGTATAGGAAGGTACAACTTCACACGTAAAACTTAAATGTTTGAACCATAATAGTACAGTTCTCTCAGGGTTTGACTCTGGAGGGAATTGCAAAAGGTAATGACATTTTTCATTTTAAACTTTCATAGTCATATAATAAGTAAATTAGTTTCCACTAACCTCTAAGTCTTTGAATTTCTTTAAATTCCCTGGTTGAGAAATGAATCAGTCTGTGTTCAGCTAACATAATTACAATATTTACCTCTAATTAACATATCAATTAAGAGATACCAACCGCCAAAAGAAAAGTAAAATACTGTATGCCATGGCTAACATATATGCTTTATTAAGTTGCTTCTCTAAAGCTCGGGGGCACGGTGATGTAGCAGTAAGCATGTTGGACTTCAGATCTGAAGGTCGGTGGTTTGACGCTCAGTCCCTGTCATCGTGTTGTTTCCTCAGACAAGAAACTTTACCCCACATTGTCTCTCTCCACCCAGGTGTATAAATGGGTACTGGCAACATACTGCTGGGGGTCACCCTGCAATGGACTAGCATCCCATCCAGGGGGGAGTAGCAATACTCTCAGTTGCTTCATGCTACAGAAACCGGGATAAGCTCCAGCCGTGTGGGTCTCCTTGGCTCGTGTGCGACTTAACCTTTACCTATCTCTAAAGCTCACATTGCCATGTGACCATCACAGTCATGGCAATTTATAAAAAAATTTAATTAAAATTAACAAATAAATAAATAAACAAATAAACCAATCTTTCAGGAAACAAATTTACTGGAACCAGCAATAGGAAAAGAACACAACTATTTTGGCAAGGATCTTAATCAATTAAATAACATGCTCGTTTACAAGGCATCAGAGTAAAATGCAAGGTCAAGTTTCACACAGTAAAATGCTCACCTTGCATAGGGTATTAGCTTCCATGTCTCTAGGGCAGGATCCCAGTTAATGTCAGCAAAATCAACATATGTGAACTGCTGATCCAGTTGATCGATGGGGTAATCTGCCTGCTGAAACTTTGGTGCTGAAGGAGAGAGAGCAGGGTTCAATTAACTTTTATAACTAGCAAATTTTACCAAGAGTATAAAATGCTTCGAAATTAATCACATTTTACTGCACTGTAATAGCATAATAGTCGGTAAAACCCAGCACAGAAGCCACACAGAAAATAGTTTTTCAAAATTGGATGTTAATGTGTATGCTATTGTAGTTGAATTTTACCCTTGGTTCAATTTTTATTTTATGTAAATATTTGATACTGAATATAACACCAAAGAAAATAAAAATTGAACCAAGGATAAAATTGAACTACAACATGTACATAGGAAGCATAAGTGCATTTGTGGTTTGAATGGTCAACACTTTGGAGCACAAGTTTTGTTTAGGTTTCTTAAGACGTGCCTTTTGATTTAAATTAAACTTCCCCGTCTTATAAATTTGAGCTTCTAAACTCAAACTGTGGTTTATTTTTTGTGTGCAGCTTGCCTGCAAGTGCTAACAGTAACTACTGCTAAACAATGTTACATATACCTGCCACAGTGTCCAACTGAACCAAGCCCATATTGGATTCAGGAATGGCTGCCAGGCGGCCATATGTCTGGAAAACATTTCATTTTTGTCACAAGAATGTCAATGAATCAAGAACTTAATTGACTGACTGACTGACTGACTGACTGACTGACTGACTGACTGACTGACTGACTGACTGACTGACTGACTGACTGACTGACTGACTGGCTGACTGGCTGACTGGCTGGCTGACTGACTGACTGACTGACTGAATGAAGAACATATACACACCTGATTGATAAGACAGTGTTGGGTGCAAAGCATAAACCATGAACAATGCGACCTGATAGAATTCTGGGAGAACTCAATTCCCTGTATAGTCATGTATTGATATTCAAGACATTTTCACTCCTAAGAAGGTTTTGAATTAGATTTAGGTATACTGTGTTAATATTATCTCCACGATGCCTAAGAACAGAAGCAAGTTTTCCCGCTTCCCAGAAAACCATTGGGTTGTATCGTCCATAGCATATGCTTTTGACACGGCAAGGTTTTTTCAATTAGGTGTTTATACCTTATGTCCTTCACCTACTGCCCTTCTCATAAGCCCCCGCCCTATTACTGGTAAGTCCCCTATCCAGGGAAATTATACAACTGTGACTTAGAACTATGGAACCAAAAATTATCTAATGAGCCCTCTGTGGGGATTAATAAAGGAAATACCAAGTAAGTGATAGTGATCTTTTAAAGACTCATTCTAAATGATGTTCATCTAACCTGCTCCTCTTTATAACAATATTTTTCGTCATAATATGGAAATGAAAAGAGCACGCATTTTTATAACGAATAGCTGCCAATTCTGAGGAGCCTGAGTGTCGCAAGTTTAATGGTAGTAAGAAGTATATTGGCAAAATGAGTATGAAAGAAGCCTTGCTAGGCACCCTGGTGAATGACTGTAGTAAATTAAAGGTTGCAAAAATACCTGATGGCCAACTTCTACTCTATCACCAAGTGCTGATAAAGGAAACAAGAAAAAATTCCTTAGCATACATATTTTGCCACATTAAGCAATTTTTTTGTGCAACTTATGCATCGATGTTGTTTAAAACAAAGTTCATGGAAACATTACCTAATGTAATACCACTTTGAATGTCAGACAGTTGGCTCTATAAAATTTTGGCGTTTTTCATGCATTTCAATTTATAAAAAAGTCTGTCTAACTAATACATCTAGTCATGTGATAGCGAAAAACCTTTACATCTTCAACCCCAGACAAAAATTCTTGAGACACTTTACGTTTAGTAGGACGCTACTCGTTCCCCCTTTCAATGTTCCAAAAAAATCAACCATTTCTCGCAGTTCAAACCAAATTATTAACATTGCAAAGCAGGATACAGAGAGAACACACAAAGGAGTCTCAAGATTTTCGTCTGCGGTTGGTACCCTTTCTACCCATTCACTATAGTCACTGTAAGTACTTTGGCTCTTTGCTATTTCATTTTTGCCCATCCTAGTTTTTTATTTTCTGTCAAAACCCTGCTCCAGGATACGGATAAGGTGAATGGCTAAAATCAGAAAAGGAAACCAATTCTCATGCTTCTCCTACAGGGGGGGGGGATCAATAGCTGAGCACCATTCTCATTAAATGAGTGAATTTGCATGAGTCTTTTTCTGGAGGTTGAGGCATGCATCCTGTACATCATAGTCCGGGGAAACAGCTTTATACTGAACTTTATTGCACAAGGAGAGGGCACTGGCTCAATGCACAATGATTCAAATATCTGGACTGGCTTTGGTTCAATTCCTGTTGGTAATTTTTTTATTTTCGTTCTCTCTTGGTTTTTTTGTGGAGCACACCAATGACCCATGTCCGTCACTTCTGATATAAAAATGCATATTCTCCTTACTGTTCTCCATACATTTCTTATGGGACTAGTAAAAAGAATTTGTCTAAATACCAAGACATCTTATCCTTAGTGATCATTTTCTTTATTCTCATCACTTGAATGTTTGAACAAGTATTGATCATGTGAAGGGAAATTTCATTTTCATCACCGTTAGGGCTTAAGGGGTTAAGAAATGATAAGAGTTAAGTATAAATGTATTCAATTTACCAGGCCTCCTCCTAACTGACTTTGGTCTTTGTCCTCCTTCCTCTGCAAAATGTCTTGTTTGAACAAGAAGGGCGGAAGCTGCTCTTTTGGCTCTGTACTTTATACTGCCAGATGCTTCATACCTTTAAAGCAATAAATGTCAACATCTGTAGGCATCTGCAACAAACTGACCCCAGGCCAAGGAAAATGAGCAACATTTTTGTGCAACTCAAAGCACAACAATGTTGCATTGTAACTTGCGATTGTTTGTTGTATGTACTACTACCTCCTCAAATAACCAACCATTGACCAATTTTTGTGTTGCAGAACTTAGATACTGCTTCTACTTTTTGCAACATTAAATTTGCTGAGTGCAGAGGAGGTACTGTACATGCATCAAAACAATTTTATCCTAACTTGCAATGCAACATTGTTATGACACAAGTTGCAAGAAAATGTTACCAAATTATATTACTTGGCCAGAATCCTGTGTTGACCATTCGGTAACCGGTCAAGAACTGAATTTATTAAGTAGCTACAAGTTTAAATACATGTTATCTGCATATGTGCGTGGCAATGCAATTAAGATATAAGTGCGTGTAATTATTACATGATAAGGTGCGAATGAATATGATTACTGCATTGTGCAACACCTTTCCCCTTTTCAAAGCTAAGGGAAAACAAACAAAAACAAAGAAAGTCCATTACAGCGTTGCACATCATGTGTGTTTTAGTTCACTGATTTTCCTTCGCGTAATTGGTCATTAATTCTTTTAGGCAGTTTCTAATGTTCTTTAGGCAGTCTATGCTGTACTGTTCTTTACATAACATAGTTTTTAAACCTTGCAGGAAGTCTGCGTTCTCTTGTTGAACGTTGGGGCGCGGTAGGTTCTGCCAGTGGCGCGCGTTCTGATTCCATTAGTGTCGTGGGTGTTGACTGATCCATTTGTTCTGTTGGTCCACTTTGCGAGGGTATAGATGCAGTTTCAAAGTGGTCACAACTGTCAGGTGGTTCCACCTTCGCCTCCCTTATTTGTGCGTGGTTTCGCCGGACTGGTCCCATTGGCGTGTTCACAAGGCAGACCCTTGGTGCGGGTTTTCCAATTACCTCCCCAAAGATCCATGGTTGTTGCCTGTTCATGGGCCTAAGCTTCACATATACCTTTTCTCCCTTTGAGAACTCTTTAAGCGGCGCCAATGGTCTCTTATCGTACTGGGCCTTTGCTTTTCGTCTCCTATCTGCAATGTTTTGCTGTACCAAACTTGGCGATGCTGCCTGCGGAACAAGTTGGCTCGGAGCAGTAGGTATGATGTCGTTAAGTCTTCTGGACATCAGCCTTTGAGCTGGTGAGTAACTGTATCCCTGTTGGGGTGTGTTACGATATGCTAAGAGTGCCAGATAGGGATCCTCGTGGCGGGACTTCTTTAGAATATTCTTTGCAATCTTGACCGCGGATTCAGCTTTTCTGTTTGCCCGGCTGTAGTAAGGTGACGACTTAATCATAGTAAATCCGTATTCTCGAGCAAAGCTTGAATACTCATGGCTGTCAAACTGTGGGCCATTGTCAGTTACGCATTCGTCTGGAATTCCGTGTCGAGCGAAGTTCCTCTTCATGGCTCGAATGACCGTGCTTGCTGTTGTGTTTCTGAGAGAGTCTAGTTCAAAGAAGTCGCTATAGTGGTCGACCATAACAAGATAGTTATTTCCGGCCAGCTGAAAAATATCTGCACTTACTCTCGACCATGGTCGGTTGGGAATTTCATAAGATTTCATTGGTTCTTGAGGTCGCTCGCTTAGGTATTGGGAACAAATTCCACACGATAAACATGTTTCTCTGATAGCTGCCTGCATTCCTGGCCAAAAAAGAGACTCGCGTGCTCATCTTATGCTACTGTCTGCCCCTTGGTGCGCTTTATGTATTTTTCGTAGCATCTCAGGTCGTAGAGAAACTGGGACAATGTCTTGATGAGATTTGTAGAGAACATCATCATAAACTGACAACTCGTCTCTGAAGTTCCAGTAAACTCTGAGTTCCTCTGGTGCTTCCTTCCTTTCTGAGGGCCAACCACTCGTTACCACTGCTTGTAGAGCTGTTAGGACAGGATCTTTGGCGGTTTCTTGTCTTATCCTTTTTAGTGTGTCGGCTGTAACCCGATTTGGTGTGAGATCCATTTCCTCCAATTCCAATCGAAAGACTTCACATTCCTGCTTGCCAGCAAAGGTGTGGTCAGGATCGGTGACGGTCGCATGTGACGGCCGCACGGCCGCGCGCGAGAGAGTGTCCGCTACGTACAGCTCTTTCCCCTTCTTGTACCGGACTGTGAACTGATATTTCTGCAATTTTAGCATCATTCTTTGCAACCTGCGAGGGGCTTTGCTGAGTGGCTTCTTAAATATTGTCTCTAAAGGCTGGTGATCCGTGTGGACCGTTATGTCATGCTTGCCGTACAAGTACTGATGCCACTTATCCATGCAAGACACGATAGCAAGGCACTCCTTCTCGATCTGGGCGTAGTTCTTTTCCGTGCTGTTGAGCGTATGCGAAGTAAAACAGACAGGCTGGTCATTTTGTAGTAATACACCACCGATGGCGTCTTCAGATGCGTCCACTTGAAGCGTTACTGGAAGGGTTGCGTCTTAGTATCGTAGGGCGGTTGTCGAAGCAATGAGATCCTTTGCTGAGTTAAATGCATTTTCATGATTGTTTGACCATAAAATACAGAGTCCTCCTTCGTCAAGTCTCTGAGTGGAAGGACTGTTTCGGATAAGTTGTGACAGAACTTGCTTAGATACTGGCACATACCGAGAAAACGCTGCACTCCTGCTTTGTCAGTTGGCTTTGGCATCCCTGTGATAGCAGCCACTTTTTCTGGATCAGGTTCTACTCCATTGTCGGTTAGTTTATGTCCCATGAAGGTAACCGAGGGAGATTTGAATTGAAGTTTCTTAGCAGAGAATCGTAGGTCATACTTGCTGCACTTCTCTAGCAAGTTTGTCAGATTTATGTCGTGATCGATATCTGCTTCCTCCTTTGTGTCTCCACATCCAAATACGCAGATGTCATCAGCAATGTTGATTACCCCACGAAGGCCGTCTAAGAATTCATGTTGCCGCCACTGATACTCCTCCGGTCCCGAAGCTATCCCGAATGGCATGCGGTTGTAACAATATCGCCCGTTTGGTCCCTGAAACGTTTTGAGTAGCGACGACTCGCCATCCAAAACTATGGTATGGAAAGCCTCAGACACATCCACAATAGTGAACACTTTAGCCTTCGTCAGTAGTGGAAGCTTCTCTTCGATCGTTGGTATTGTGTACTTCGGTCTTTTGATTGCCTTGTTAATGGTTTGGCTCGGGTCAATGCATATACGGAGTTTGCCATTCGGTTTTTCTTTCACCGGAATGTTGGAGAGCCAATCTGTAGGTTGTGTTACCGGCCTTATGATGCCTTCATCGCACAATCTCTTTAGCTCTTCGTTTACTCTTTCCAACTTTGCAACAGGAACTCGGCGTGTTGGAGCGTGTACAGGAGAAATACTGGGATCAAGAGAGATGTGCAGGGGGGTTCCAAGAGGTTTTCCGCGGCCTGGCTTGAATACGTTCGAGTAATGTTCTAAAACGTCCAACTTTGTCAACTTTCCTAGTGGTGGAAGCGTTTGTGGAGTTTTTTCCTCAACTGCGTGTGTTTCGTCGGCATAGATCTTCAAATAATCCAATGCTTGTGCGTCCTTCCCGCAGAGAAGTGGTGGCTTGTTATAAGGCAGGTCGACCACAAGGAAATCTATCATGTGTATCTTTCCTTTTCTATCACAGCAGAGGGTAACCTGGCCTTCTGGGCGCATGGTTTCGCTTCCGTAAGTGTTGATTTTACCACAGGCTTACCATCCTCTGTTTGTGTGGTGGGCTGTGCATTTTTGATGGCTGTGTCGGTTTATCAAATTAGCAAAACTAAAGCCGAAATTTAGGAGTTTTAAAACTGAGGAAAGTGAAATAAAAACTCATAAAATTGCTGCCATGGTGTTTTGATTTGTGTTTCTGTGTTTATTTTGACGATTTAAGGCTCGGGAAAGCGATGTTTTCAAAATAACGGTCAGTCTCGCTCAAAAGTCAAGCAAAAGTAGAGAAAGAGAACAAGGCATGCAACTAGGTGACCCGCAAATTACACTACCCAGTTGAACATTTCGCCCAAAAAGTCGTATTTGCCCGATTCACTCACACAAAAAAATCTTAGCCCTCGAAAGAATAGTCTTCGAACAAAATTTTGGCCAAATTTGAGTTAGATTCGATCGCGGATAGACCTTTAGAATCCAGCCTAGACTTTTGAATACGACCGTCAATTTGCTTTCTCCCTATGATCTGCAAGAAATCCGAACTCAAAGGAATTCGAAGAATGCATTTTTCCGTTAAAATTTGAATTCGCGGGTGACAAACTGCCGTCCCTGGCCTCCCCACGCGAAACTTTTAGTCAGTGACAAAATCTTCTCTGTGGTCACCCAAGTGGCGCGTTTGACCGACAAAGGAACCCAGTTGAAAGACACGCGATTTTTTAAATTCCCCCTGCACGTAGACTGAGGGTCGCTGCGTGCAAAAATTCCAAACAAAACAAAATGGAAGACGCGGAGTCAGGCCAGCCTAAGGCCAAGAAGAAAAAGACCGAAAAGGGAAATTAAAAACGGTGGTGGTATGTTGAATTGTTTTTTCTTCTTTATCATGTGTGTGTGTGTGCCATTTACCATTGCCAAACAACAGCAGCTATTAAGATCATGCGTAATCGTTTCGTTACGTTTAACTGGCTTGCATTTTTCCGTTTTCATGAAAGGTTAACACAGAATTATGAGTTAAAATCCGGAGAAAAAATTTCCTCCGATGAGATTTTGGAGGTAAAACTAGCATTGAATTGAACATCATAAACCGAACATCAGCTTGAAACGCGGCTTCATTGATCAGCTCACCACAGCTCAGCCCACAAAATTTGCTGACTATCGCGTCTTTTTTCCCGCGAACTGAAGGTATAGAAAGGAGACCTGTTGTCACACACTGTTCCATAGAAAACGGCAAAGTGACATTTAACTTAACATTTCTCGTACATTTTCTTTATTCTGAGTTACTGTAAGCTAACATATTTGCCGTTCTATGCTAGGCAATGTTTCGTACATCTTGTCAGACTCGCAAATTTTGGTCAGTGGAACTTTTAAAATTGAGAGACAAGTTGGAAGAAAAATTGCTTTTTGTAACAGCGCCCTTAGGGACTTTGACCAAAACAGCAAAGGCGATCAATGAACATGGAATTATTTTTTTTTTCAACGAAAACATTTGATCAAAACGAACTGCTGGAAAAGTAGGGGATCTATAACTCAACTTTTTGGATTTTGTCTGTGGCTAGGTTTAGGAAATAATACTGAAAGTAATCAATGGCATGGTAATGAATTGTTGAGTAGTTTATTCCCGTTCAATGTAGTAGAAGTTCGAAAATGTATTTTCATCTCACAGAATTCTTTACCCTGGAAAAACCAGTCTTCTTCCCCCACAAATGTAAGAATTCTAAGTACTTGAACTTTTCTGGTACCACCACCGTTTTTCGTTTCCCTTTTCGGTCTTTTTCTTCTTGGCCATAGGCTGGCCTGAGTCCGCGTCTTCCATTTTTTTTTTTTTGAATTTTTGCGCCCAGCGACCCTCAGTCTACGCGCAGTGGAAATTTAAAACATCGCGCGTCTTTCAACTGGGTTCCTTTGTCGGTCAAACGCGCCACTTGGGTGACCACAGAGAAGATTTTGTCACTGACTAAAAGTTTCGCGTGGGGAGGCCAGGGACGGCAGTTTGTCGCCCGCGAATTCAAATTTTAACGGAAAAATGCATTCTTCGAATTCCTTTGAGTTCGGATTTCTTGCAGATCATAGGGAGAAAGCAAATTGACGGTCGTATTCAAAAGTCTAGGCTGGATTCTAAAGGTCTATCCGCGATCGAATCTAACTCAAATTTGGCCAAAATTTTGTTCGAAGACTATTCTTTCGAGGGCTAAGATTTTTTTGTGTGAGTGAATCGGGCAAATACGACTTTTTGGGCGAAATGTTCAACTGGGTAGTGTAATTTGCGAGTCACCTAGTTGCATGCCTTGTTCTCTTTCTCTACTTTTGAGCGAGTCCGACCGTTATTTTGAAAACATCGCTTTCGCGAGCCTTAAATCGCCAAAATAAACACAGAAACACAAATCAAAACACCATGGCAGCAATTTTATGAGTTTTTATTTCATTTTCCTCAGTTTTAAAACTCCTAAATTTCGGCTTTAGTTTTTCTAATTTGATAAACTGACACAGCCATTATAAATGCACAGCCCACCACACAAACAGAGGATGGTAAGCCTGTGATTTTACTTCTGGTCTTCGAAATCTGTGCGTCGGGAAATAACTCGTTTAACAAACTGCTGGGCATAGCGTTACACGTGGATGCCGAGTCAATCTGTGCTTTTACAACTTTAGTTTTCCTTCCTTGAATGAGATGTAGGTGGGCAAAAAATTTTCTTCCATGCTGTGGTGCTGTTTCACAGTCCGCAGCGAACGCTTCTTCGCCTGTATCATCTTCGATAAAATTTGATTGCTGATACCGTCCTTGCCGTCTTGTTCCTCCTCTACAAGCTCGGGCGAAATGACCAGCAATGCCGCACCTGTTGCATCTCTTGCCAAATGCTGGGCAATGCTGTTGGCGGGGCTGTTGATGACTGCCGCGGCACCAGTAACACAATGGCGGTGTTGACCCCGAGCCTTGACTTGCAGATGTTGATTTACTCGCAAAATTGACCTGCTCTTCCTGCGTGTTTCTGGCAGTTTTCATTAACTTATTCGCGAATGTAGTCGCTTCAAAAGCTTTAGCAACTTCAACAACTTCTCGTAATGTGACCTTTGTTTGTGCGGTGTCTCTATGTCTGTGTCCTTTCCCAATTAATTTCACACGAAGGGCTTCAGAAGTTAAACCGGCGATGAACTGGTCTCTCGTAAGCTTGTCAGCGAAATTTTCATATTCACACTGTGCTGATTGATTGCGTACTCGTGTCTCCCAGGAAGCGATTGATTCGTTTTCGTTTTGTAACAAGCGAAGGAACTTTTGTCGTTCCCCAGAGACTCCGATGCTCGCACCGTAATATTCTCTCAAAGCATTGAGAACCATGTGAGGCTTCTTCTGATCATCTTCGGTAAGACCCAAGCTGTATTTGTACACTGCTCTAGCCGCAGGGAATAATGCTGCCCGGAGACATGCCATCGCTTTATCTGGCTTGGTCCATTTCGCTGCTTCTGTATCTTTCGACGGATCGAACCAATTTTGCATAACACAATAATCTGTCAAATCTTCGATAAATACTTCTATGTCATGCTTATCATCTCCTGCCGTTTTGAACTCCGGAAACGGGGTGTTCGTGGACACTAAATCGCTAAACCGTAAGAGGGCTAAACAACTAACTCGCTGCCACCATGTTGACCATTCGGTAACCGGTCAAGAACTGAATTTATTAAGTAGCTGCAAGTTTAAATACAGGTTATCTGCATATGTGCGTGGCAATGCAATTAAGATATAAGTGCGTGTAATTATTACATGATAAGGTGCGAATGAATATGATTACTGCATTGTGCAACACCTGCATTTTGTTCCAACAAACAGACCGCCTAACTTAACAACTGCACAATGTTTTGAGCCTAGGTGCCTCAGCAATTTGTCAGAGCAGTCCTTTGAAAAACTGTTGATGGTGAATTAAGTCTCAACAACCTGAGCAAACACCATTTCCAAGTTAATAATAAAAAATAAATGAAAATGAAAGCTATTAAGAAGTACTTTCCTGCAGTTGTGATCATTATGCCGCTCAAGGTGACTCTAACGTTTGAGTCTGTGCATAAAATCCTTAAGTGTAACTGTTGTAGTTCAATTTTACCCTTGGTTCAATTTTTATTTTCTTTTGTTTCATATTCATTATCATATATTAACCCAGAAAAGAACAAGGAAAAATAAAAAGTGAACCAAGGATAAAATTGAACTACAACATAACCATTTATAAGACAACTGAAAGCTATTGAACAGTGCTTTCCTGTGGTGATCTTTATTACACTGTAAATTAAAGGTAGCTCTAGCTTTTAAAACTGTAAAGTGCGTGCATGCGGTGTTGCTTGTTTTCTGGCATTTGGCAAAATCAAATTTTGGATACCAAGCAGTTCTTGTAGTTTTATTGGGTATAAAAGAAAGAAGGAGAAGAAAGAAGAAGAGATTTAGCAGATGGAAGAAAAAAGGATTTAACAGAAGCATATGGTGCACAAAGAGAGTTCTAATGGCACTGCAGTTCCTTCAGCTAGTTTCACTTGCAGACCCATGGGGTAAGAAGTGTGCCACTCATGAACTTCAGTCATGTAAGATGCAGCTTTAATGACGTGTCCCAGTAGGCACACAGAAAAAGAGACCGGCATAGGAGATTAAGTTTAAGTTGGAAGTGGGGTGGCAAACCTTTGCAGCTTTGACCACACTGATCCTACACAGGACTGTGGTCTCTCCTGACCTGAAGCCTTTACCAGCCGTTTAGACTGAAACAAAGAAGACAGAATTGTTTATCAAGTTAAACCATCTAATTTCATTAATCTTAGAGGTTGATCTTTTGAACCACTCTCTCTCTCTGTCTTGCATGCAAAACTTCTCAAAATTTTTCGTATTGTGAAATGGCCAAAATTATCCAAATTACTCAATACTGAACTTAAAAGGTTCCACTTATGTCCAAAAAGGCATGTAACTCAGAGTTTGGGTACATCGTATTGAGTTATTTGTAATTTTTCACATCAGTCCTTGTTTGACAGAATTGCTTGCATTTAGGTAACAATTATGCTAGGGGACACTTTGTGATGTTCATGACCACAAAGAGCATGAATCTCATTAGAGTGTATTTCTGGGATTTTTCTGAAAGGTTTCACTTTCTTAAGGACCCTTTTGCAGAGCTCAAGAGGTTTCTTGAAAACCCTTGATTAAAAATATTGCAAAATCCACCACTTTTACTAAACAGAAGTAATTTTGTCACATGTGCCATTTTTATCATGATGAGCATTTCTGAACATATACTTTAAAGTATATTAAAATATCATTGAATATCTGTTCCATCACGTGTTGACAAGAGGAGGAAAGGTTAAACAGTGACTTACTGTTATAACATAGCTCGGTTGTAAATTTTCATTTTGCAATTGCCCCGTCATGAGTGTGCCATCTTCCTTGTTCTTCTTACCTACAAAAAATGATGAAGGTTAAAGTCAGGCTGCAAGAAAGCAAACACTGCCAGTCTTTAACTCTGTTTTTTTTTAGCATAAAGCAACTACTGTAGAAGTATTGCTTCACCTTGGATGGGAGGCTACTTCTAGTCCAACAAAGGGTTTGCTTTCACTCTTTGTGAGATTTAAGCCTTTTGATTAACTGGTGCCCATTATACACCCATGGTGGGGCGTGCGGTGGTGTAATGGTTAGCATGTTGGACTTCAGATTTGAAGATCGGCGGTTCAGGGCCCAGTTCCTGCTATTGTCTCTCTCCACCCAGGCATATAAATGGGTACTGGCGACATACTGCTGGGGGTAACCCTGTGATGGACAAACATCCCATCCAGGGGGGAGTAGTAATACTCCTAGTCACTTTATGCTGGGTATCCTGTGATGGACTAGCATCCCATCCAAGGGGGAGTAGTAATACTCCTAGTCACTTTATGCTGGGTATCCTGTGATGGACTAGCATCCCATCCAAGGGGGAGTAGTAATACTCCTAGTCACTTTATGCTGGGTATCCTGCGATGGACTAGCATCCCATCCAGGGGGGAGTAGTAATATTCCTAGTCACTTTATGCTGGGTATCCTGTGATGGACTAGCATCCCAACCAGTGGGGAGTAGCAATACTCTCAGTTACTTCATGCTCCAGAAACTGGGATAAGCTCCAACTGTGTGGGCTTTCTGTGGCTCGCGTGCGACTCTACCACTATACACCCATACAGAAACAGACAAGATGGAGCAAAGTTCCTTGCCTTGGAAGACCACTGAACATTGACCTTCTGATCAAAAGACTCAAGCACTTAAATCTCTAGTCCAATCTGCTTTTACAGATGTTACAGAGAGGGACACTGCATGCTACTATCATGCACTATTTATCTTAATTGCTAGGGTAACTGAGCTTAGAAATGCAGTTGGCACAGAAAACTGCATTGTTCCTAATGCAGAGGTCAGAATGAAGTACCGGTATCGCTGATTTTCCTGGTTCTGGTGAATACTGGCAACATACTGCTGGGGGTAACCCTGTGATGGACTAGCATCCCATCCAGTGGGGAGTAGCAATACTCTCAATTGCTTCATGCTACAGAAACTGGGATAAGCTCCAACTGTGTGGGCTTTCTGTGGCTCGCGTGCAACTCTACCGTTATACACCCATACAGAAACAGACAAGATGGAGCAAAGTTCCTTGCCTTGGACGACCACTGAACATTGACCTTCTGATCAAAAGACTCAAGCGCTTCAACCTCTAGTCCAATCTGCCTTCACAGATGTTACAGAGAGGGACACTTCATGCTACTATCATGCACTATTAATTTTATTATCTTAATTGCTAGGGCAACTGGGGCGATGTAGCAGCTGTCGTAAGGTCTTCCACGAATAGTCCGCTAAACAATAGAACAAACAAAAGAAACAAAGAACGAGGCGTAAAAACAATAGAGCTGCTACATATAGCGGTCCAATGAAAATACAAGCTTTTGAGAGGTGCTACACTACCGGGCAACTGAGCTTAGAAATGCAGTTGGCACAGAAAACTGCATTGTTCATTATGCACAGGCCTAAATGAAGTACCGGTATCGCTGATTTTCCTGGTTCTGGTGAATACAAGCAAACTCGCAGCGAAGGGACATGTAGCCGTGCTGAGGAGTCACATGTCGTTTGTAAATTGTGGATCTGAAAGCTCGCGCAATTTGATCTGCTATGTTATTCGGACATTTTTCGGGCTTCTCGACAAGCAATCAGTCAATGCACATGGAATTGACAAGCAACATTTCACTACATCTCAGTGAGGTTTTAGCTGGGGGCATTCATGGTCGAATCGGCGACTGAGGGGATGTAGAATTGAAGTGAAGAATAGGTGAAATTTTCACTTTTTTTGACCTGTGTTTTATACTTGTGAATTCCTTTCTTTTTGCCACGTTAGTGTTAAGGTATTTGACTTATTAGCTACTGAAACTGAGTAAAGTGTATAATTATAAAGTAGCCTCAAAAGCGCTAGATCTGAACAACGCTAAATGTTCCTCCGGTTTCAAAGTGTACAATGAATTTGGACCATTTTGGCACCAACTTTGTCAGGATTTGAGAAAATTTTCTCAGCAAATTGGCGCTGAAGTTTTTCTTCGTGGAGAAAGTATTCTCCTCATTAACTGTTCAGTTTGACACAAAATAGTTTGAGGTCGATCACCAAAAGAAATGAGAAGACTTCATCTAGAAGGCCATTGCCGTCTCAAACCAGTTCCAACGGAGCCGTGAAACGTGTAAGTCAACATTATATTTGGCAATAAAACAATAAAAGTTATTTTGTGTTCGTGCTGACTCAAATATGTGTTCTTGACCTTGCGTGACCTCAGTCCTGTTTGTATAAATATTTTCTGTAGTGTAATCTTCAAAATGTACTTTTAGTCATCTTTTGTCTCTCGATTTTATTAGTCTTCCTATCTTTTCCTGATTTTGTTTGGTTTAAGTATCATTTCATCATTTCATCTCTTTACAGTGGCCATTATTTACCTTATCAACTCAGTTGATAAATCCAAATTTCTGTGTTTCATGTCCCCACCGACACAGCACCACAGTTTCTTTAGAAACTAACCCCCTTGTTTGTTTGTTAAACAACACATTGCTTTCCTTATTTACTTAGATCACACGCTTACCCCAGGTAAAAGCCACTATGGCTGTTGTTAGCAAAAGGGAAGCAGGTTGGTGGCAAAACTTGAAAGGTTTTCCAGTTTTTGGACCCAACTGGGCTTCATATGAGGGTTGATTTTGTTGCTGGTAATTCTTGCATTGGTCCTACAGTTTTTCTCCAGGTTCTCTGTCTTTCCTCCCTCCATAAAAATTCTTGAGCAGATTCATGGAAATATTGACATGGTAATTTTTCTTGACTATTTTGAAAAGTACTTTTGGAAAATCTATTAAGTTAGATGAACAGTTGAAAGAAAGCTTATTGACCTGGCTTGTGGGTGGATTTCAGCTAACACAGAGAAATTTTCTATTGACTAGTCATTGTCCAGGACTCGGACTTGACTTGGACTCGGATTTGACTTCATTAACTGGTAAGTGAGTGCAATAAGTCACCCTCAGGTCACAGGTCACCCTGGATGGGAAATGCTAGTCTTTCACAAGGTTACTCTTGTGAGGAAATAACATGACAGCAGACTTTGTAAGCTCAAACCACCAACCTTGAGATCAAATGAAGAGCTGAAAGCATAACTGTCTTCTGTTGAATTTTAAGCTGTTTCATTTATTTTCTTTCTGCTTGAAACCCTTCAAGTTTTGCAAGGGACCTTCAGTTCATTCAAAGAACACTGCCCAAAGGTTTTTTCCCTCTGGTTTGCACCAAGTGGAGCAAGCAGGAAGGGAGCAACAGACGGCCACACATCTGTCACATGTTGTGAGAGTTCCAGTCCCTGCATTGCATGAGTTCCCACTGTGAACAATGTACAAATCAGAGGGAAAAACTTTGGGCAGTGTTCTTTGAGTGAACTGAAGAGCCCATGCATAAAACGGCCTAAAATTCGACATGAGACGGTTATGCTCTCAGCCCTTCAAATGTCCAGTACACTAACCACTGAACCAGATTGTTTCCCCACTATGAAATACCTGGTAATGGGGGGTTAGCATCCTTTACACATTCAAGAAGATACTCAGCAATCTCTCTGTAAACCCTGTTCTTCCCTCCCTGTTACAAAAGGAACAATCAACTCAAAATCTTTAAGTACAAACTACTACAATATTGTTTATTCCTCATATTACTATTTTTAGTTGACATTAAAATTGATGATGGCACCATTTTACCACAGAATTCATTTTTCTTTTTCTTTATTGTTTAAGTTTTGTAATCCCAATGGGGCTTAAATTACGATACCCTAATTTGCACCAGAAAACTACTGAAAGATGCTGGAAGTTGTACTTAAAATGACAGGATTTTAAAAAATTAACCCATTAATCGTTCATTGAACACATTCACTCCAGAGTCGCTTTTCATCTGTTTTTGACTCCTCCGCATCAGGTAAATGATGATGTAGCAGCTCCCATAAAATTTGCAGAAGTGGTTAAGATAGCAGTAAACAAGCAACAGAAACATTAACTCTAAGCCTAAAAGTATCCCAAGTACAGTAAAATTGTCTTCCATTGTCATGGGAAGCTTAACTGTAGTGACAACTAAACACACTTTGCTTTACATTTATTAATAATGGCATTCTAATTGATTGAAACATATTGCCTTTGCCTTATAATATGACCACTTGGTTAGAATATTAAATACACCACTGTGATGACTGTAAGTATAAGAAGTAAATTCTTCTTTTTTCTTATTCTTGTATTTTCTTTTTACAGAATCAATAGACTGTCAAGAAGATGGATGAGGAGAAAAAGAAGCCTGTCATGATCATGATGAGCCACCAAATTTTAACAACTAAAATGTACAAAATTGTATGAAAATGAGTGCAGGAAAATACTGTCACTGTTCTTACCCCTTCAGACTGGACTTTCCAGCTTAGTGCTTTGATCTTCTCACCAATTCCAGAATCTTTAGTAGCTGTAATTATCAGGTCCAAAACACCTACAGGTAAACAAGAATTTAAAGTGTTATTTAAAAGCAAGTTGTGAGTCTTGGAGCTGCCATCTGCCAGGACAGATTTTCAGTTCCTGTAGCATAAGTGCCAGGAACATTTTACTAAAACCTGAGTTCACATAGTACCAAAGTCAATCCAAGGTTAATTACCCCCAAGGACAAGGACCCTGTTTAGGACAAATCATAAAATAGACAACACTCCCTTGTTTTGCACAATTTAACGTGTATCAAAGACCAGCAAACGTTTCCGATCTAGGATTGCTAAATACCAGCACTGTATAAGCCATATTTAATGGTGACAATCATACTGACCTTGCCCTGTTTAGGACAGACGCAGATAAAATTATATACCCTGTTTAGAAGAGAAAGGCCAAAAAGACATACCCTGTCCAGAGGCACATCCCCATATAGGCCACATAAGTGAGTACTCCCTAGGGATATTCTGCCATAAGGATGTGGACATTGTAATAAACTTTAGAAATTCTGATGAAGTACTAAAATGGAGGGTCTTGTCTTATACCCAGGGTAGGTATTTTAGGGGACTTTTTTGTCCTAAGCAGGGTCAGGGTTTCAAACCCTCAGCAGCACCCCTTTACCCAAACATGGGTCAAATGCCCATTCCCCCTCTGGGGTGGGGGGGGGGATGCTGCTTTATTACACTGCCTCATAAATTATAATCAACACCTTTTCATTATGGCCACTTTTTCCTTGGCCCACACAAAAGCTGATTTATTAATCAGGAAAGCTGCTTAGCCTGGCCACCTACTTAATGCAACCACACATTGAGCCCACTGGTAGCCATACTACCAGGATTCCACTTCTCTGCTAGGAATTCTACACAAGATCTTGATAGGATCTTATTGGATCTTAACCCAGAATCTTGATAAGATCCTATTTAAAACCCTATAGGACACTGAACAGAATCCTGAATAGGATCGGATCTGTTCATGTATAAGATTTTTACCAAAGGCCCATCTTTGTGCACCTGAAAATAATTATTAATGTCCACTGAAAAAGGTGTAAAATGTAGCTATTGGTACACTATGTAGTGCTTTGAAATTCAGTTTGATTATTTACCAGGATCTTTTCCAATGAATTCAAAGAAAATAGGAACAATGCAAAAGAGTTGAACCACTTCTGATGCCAACAAACATCTATAACCAGCTTTCCTAAAAACACAGATCCACAAATTATTATTAACCTCAGAGAACAATGGTTATCTCAAATATTTATTTTTTTAAATTTATTTAGTTTCGCCAAGTACAACATGAACAGAAAAAAATAGACAAATAAAAACAAAAGAGAGCAAATAATGGCAGGGAAGTTGCTACAGCAAAGGCCAGTTACAGTGGTCCGCTCACCCTAAAAAAAACTAAGTGAAAACTAAGCACAGTTGAGAAGCAGCAAGATGGAAAGTGTGCTAGCTGGTGGGCGCTGTTGCATTTAAGGCAGATGAACTTCCAAGTATGAGGATCTTCCTGGTCATATACGGTATATTATAAAGAGCATTTAAATAAACTCCTCTTATATGTAGTTAAGGCAACGTTTATGTCTCGTAACTGCTCTGGCATGTACCACTATGTTGAAGGAAAAAATGTTTTGAACCAAGGTGTTTACTTAATAGTTAAGCAAAAAATTGATAAGAACCAGGAATATTATTTTAGGTACCAAAACATGTTTTGCAGGAAGAGACTAACATTTGGTATCATTTCTTTTAAAAGCAACAAAGTGATGAATTCCTTAATTGCATGATTATTTCACCACATACCTTGAATCCAACTTTTTTCTTGTTGCCTGATACCTGTAAAATTCATGAAAGTGTTAAAATGGTACCTTTGCACAGCAAGAAGTACCCAATAGACGAAGCAAGCAGCAATAGTGAGGTGTCATTGCCTCCTAGCTTAAGGTCCAATGGAATATAAGTGGCAAATAATAAGACATAATTAGTGCCATTATACAATAAAAAAAATGTTTAAAGAAATCTGTACACTACTATGATTGGTCAAATAAAGCCCCTAATATTTGGTAATGCATGCACCCTACAATACGCGTGTGACTCCAACTGGATAGTTAATACTGGAACTAGATGTTCATCGGCCAGAACCAAAGCTTATGATTACCACTGCTTTGCAAAGGTTTTGATGCTCCCAGTTGGAACAGGGTGACAATCACAAATATCAAAGACATAAGGTATCATAATCATAAGAAAATAATGAATCATCTCCTTACGACACTGTGATTACATTTCCATGGAGACACAAGCAACAAACTCCATCATGTCTGAGGTCATGATCATGATTATTTTATTAGTGGAAACCGGATAAGCCTTAAAATAGAGAGAAAACTCACTCAGATTACTTATATACCTGGATATACTGTCTCCATTTGCCAGTCTAACTAGATCAGCGACAAGATCATATAGACACAAGTACAACCTATTGTATAGACCACCATCCTAAAAGCACAAAGGAAAACAATTTTACAATACACATCAAATAATCCAAATCTAAAGACACAGGAACAATCTGTTGTACAGACCACTATCCCAACAACACATAGAAAACAGTTGTATGTAATAATTATCAAATAATCCAAATCTAAAGACAAAGGCACAATTTGTTGTACAGACCACCGTCCTAACAACAATTGGAAATTTAAACAGACTTACAATACACATCAAATTGCTGGTATCCAAATCTAAAAACACAGGTACCATCTGTCGTATAGACCACCAGCCACACAATACAAAGGAAAACAGTTTTACAGAATACACATAAAAAATACAGCTCTAATAATGCAAAATGTATTCAGTTTGTAACTAGATTGGGCATACAGATAAAAAATTCTGAGTTCCATGATTTTATAGCCTATGTTGCTTCACTTACAATATGCTGATCACGTTCAATCTTTACTGCCCCAAGAAGCAAAGAAAGCACTCGACATCTGATGTCTCGCTGCAGCATGAACAGATCCATGGTATCTACATTTCTGGAAAAGAGTTCATGGTGGTGAGCATCAATCTGACCCTACACTCCAAAACAAGATGCATTTATTGATTTATTCCAAGTTTTTAATTCATGTCAATTTAACCCTTTTCGATCTGTGGATGAATTCATACAGTATGACCATACTTATTACGCTTTACAAGGTGGTTTTAATGTCTGAGTCTGTGGATGAACTCAACTCCTAAATTGTGGCTATTTAATTGAAAGCTACTGAGCAGTACTTTCTGGTGGTGCTGTTTATTATGCTGTATGTGGTGGTTCTAACTTTTGAGTCTGTGGATGAAATCCTAAATTGTGACCATTCAAATGAAAGCTACTGAGCAGTACTTTCCTGTGGTGCTGTTTATTATGCTGTACGTGGTGGTTCTAACTTTTGAGTCTGTGGATCAAATCCTTAATTGTGTCCACTCAAATGAAAGCTACTGAGCAGTGCATGATTGTGATTATTACACTGACTGATGGTAATGACTTACACTTACCCTATTTTTCGAAGTCTTGCAACATCTAGAGTTTGCTGAACTAACACTGAAGGAATGGCAAATTCCAAAGATGCCTAAGATCATGAATAAGATTTAAACTTAAGTCAATCTCAATACTGTCTTTCATTTTAAAGTAAAATAATCATCAACAAATTCACTGACAAAATCAGCAGCTTTGTTACTGAACAATTAATCATACCACCAGCATCAGTAACAGCATGTTACACCTTTCCTTGTCTTCATTTCTGTAGTTTATTAGGTTCTCCATCAGCTGTGAGGGCTTCACTTTTCCTCTGAAATTTTGAATTATAATATAAACGATAAACATGTTTAATTAGATTTTTGCACAATGATATTACATGAGTTCAACACAGTTCCTTACTTGGTAGTGTTTTTCATGTAAAGGTTTAATTCTTGCTGTAAACAGTAAGCAAGGTATCGCAGCCTCCGCTTATCCAGATCTGTTTCAAGGGAAACAAAACAGTTACAAGTTAAAAGTCTGAGAAACTAAAAAAATTAGGAATGAAAAGTTCATTTCACTGTACCTTTCAATACAACATAAACTCTGAAGTTCATTTGTCAAGTCCAGAGATTTTTTTTTAAAAAAAGCCATTTTGTATTAATACCATTGCCATTCCATGCTAGTTGCAAATAGACTGTTAAGGGATAAAGATGGTGAATTTGTCATGGTTCATAGTGCCAGGACGTGCAACACTGTCCACTTGAAGGTGAGACACAGGGTCAAAATGAGTTAGAATAGTCACTGAATGTCTGTTCAATAGTGTGATTGCAACAGCCTCCAGCAACTAGTTAACTGATGCTACTTGGCAGTATGGCTCTTCTCACAGTCAGTGTGGCTTATGATCAGTTTGTTTGAATGCTGGTCTTCCAGGCTACCCGCAACCTAAGAAACTGTTAATAACTCCTGCTTACAGTAACCCTCTCTGTGTAGTTAGCATCACTCGGCTAGTGACAAAAAGCTGAAGAAGTATCAAACAAAAAAATCTTTGATACTGTTGCTAACTTACCTACATTAAGTTTTTCCTTGATAGGAAATCTTCGCATCAAATGCTCCCTCTGAGAGAAGTGAAAAGTAAAGCCACCAAAAGAGAACAACAGAATAAAATATTCAACACATACATTTGTAAAGGTTGTTGACATTCAAAGACGTACCCATTGATAAGATTATAAACCAGTAGAATAATTGAGTTTATTAATAATTATTTCTCATACCTTTTGTCCAAATACACCAGTGACAGAAATATTTTTTAGTGATGATGGAACAAACTGGTTCTTGGGGAGCTTGTGTCTCTGTGATAGTAAAATGAAACAAAAATAAAATAAAAGTGCTAAGAAAATATACATAAATCAAACTTTAACCTTAATTAGCAGATGGGTATGACATTGCTCCATCTTTGTTTTGTCTGGTTTAGCTTCTAGTTATGGCAAAATGCCTTTGTTATCTCTATAGGGTGTTAGCTTAAAATCTCCCACAACCAAGGGCAATATTTTCTCATAAAATAAATCAGATCATAAATCAGGCTAAACAAGAAATGGAAAAATTGAATTTAATGCAAAAAAAATTGAATTTCAATTGAAAAATTGAATTGAATTGAAATTGAATTAAATTGACTTGAATTGAAAATTAAATTGAATTGTATGCAAAAAACACACAAACAAACAAACACCAAATCTGGTTACAGCCTCTGCCCCTCAGCCCTTCCCTGTCAGACAATTAGTCGAATAATAACATCTAACTTACAACAGGCCTGTCGGACATGGCAGAATCTTTAAAAAACTGGTCCACCTGTGCACGTTCTGCAGCTGTTGATACAAAGGGAAAATTGAAACACTGACATTATTGTGTTAAGAATAAGCAGTCAGCGGGAAGGCCACATTTTTCTTCCATTTGGCTAGGGAAAATGCCTTGTTTTTGGTGTTTAACCCTATAGCACTCTAAAGAAACTTAATATTTCTAAAGAAACTAATTCCAGTAAATATGTTCTCGTTTGCCACGAGTCTCCCAGTAGCTAAGAGGTTAGGGCACCTGATCAGTGTCTGGGAGGTCATGGGATTGATATCCTGTCAGGGACTAAGATTTTTTCTTTGTTTCACACTTAAGGAAAACTGAACGTTCCATTTTTCTTAAACTAATTCCTGAATCCTTGGTGAATAGGAACTATCTCCTTAGCTTAGGAGAGAAACTTTGCCCTACAAATATTTGTCTCTGTCCACCTAGGAGTAAAAACACACTGCGCACCAGTGACCTGTCAGTGAAACCTGACAAAATCCTGGGGGGGGGGGGGGGGTAACCCTGTGATGGACTATTTGTATCCTGTGTGGGGTGTCTGTGTCCCAACAAAGTACATGAGTGTCCTGTGGCCCACCAAGTACAATACTAATTCTGTGGAAAACTTACAGGTTATGATGCGTCCATCCAGCATCCAAATCAGAGGAAGGCTGTCAATCACATGCATTCTGTCTGTAATATAGAACAGCAGACATACCATGCAAAATGTCAACAGTACTATTGTAGATGTGTGAATACCTACTTTATATGACTTAAGATGCAGATGTCACATAGGACTATACAAGAGCACCAGTCATCTTCTTAACTCTATTTAGATTTGGCTGATATGGATTTTCTGGGATCAGATGTTGGGGATTCCATCTCATTTATTATTAGCCCCAAGTAGGGTTAAAAAATAGAGGTGGTTCAAAATTAATGGAGGCATATTCTACGTCCAAAAAATAAAGTTTCTTAAACGCCTGCAACATGAAATGATGATGTCACAGGACATGGGAATTAAAGGTCATGCTTTTCATACAGCCATCTTTGATTTACCATCATGGATTTGTTGGTTTACTTTTGAGGGATCACAAATTAGTAAAAGAACATCAAGAAATAGCAAAGAACTGCAAACCTCAAATCCACAAAAAATTTAATGCCATGTGGCTGAATGTGGTTTTCACAGTCCTATGGTGACAGATATTCAAAATGTTTTATATCATCTTTCAAACAACTGTGCTTGAATGTATAGCTGTGATATTTTAATTCTCAAAAAGTCTGACTTACAATATGCATCCATTTCCAGTTTTGGGTTGCCATGGAGACAAAGGTCCAGGATGTGAACATGTCGTATCTTTTGTAACTCATTCCAGTCCAGGTCATTGTTAGAAAGGATCAGTGTTCCAAAGGCTGCAACTGAATGCAAGCCTTCCAAGCTTCTCACCTGTGGAAAAAACTACTTGTTGAACTAACTCAGTCTACAAACACTATCAACAACAAATTCAAAAGCTGTGGCTAAACGAGCAAACATTTTCATCCAACATGGTGTTTGTCACACAAACTATTTGGTAGCTAAACAGGCAAACAATGTTTGATCAAACATTAGACAAAGAGAGCCCACATAACTTTTTTTCGCAGGTTGCTGCTGAAAATTATGCTGTGACTAGTTTTGACTGGTTGCTTTTCCTTACTCATGCAAGCCTTGTTGGCAGAGGTGGCTAAACGATAACAAATTTCTCAGTAAGGCAAAATCTTGGAGGAAAATGTTTGATCTACAAGCAGTTGAAAAAGACTTGAGACACTCACAAATTTTAAAACAACTTGTTGAACTAACTCTGCAAACACTCAACAACAAATTCAAAAGCTGTGGCTAAACAAGCAAACATTTTCATCCAACATTCTCATAGCCAATACACATCTCACCCCTCCCCCGTTATCACTGTTGTTTTGGATTTGAAAGAGGAAGGGACATTCAGAAATATATTTAAGTTTTCCATTTGTTTTCAAGAATGCATTTTCAGATGGAAACCCAATTTTTTAAAAGGACAATGTCTCAACAATTTTGCAAGTGCGTGTAGATCAAACATGCAACCTGCCCCGCTTAAATGCAAAATTGAGAGAGGCGGCTTAACAGTAAAACATATTCTGTCAACAACATAATGTTGCATGAAAAGGTTTGCTTGTTTTGCTGGGCTTTAATAAAGGGGTGGGTAAGATGGTTACATAATGGCTGGTTTTACAAAAACTAAGCTTTGGTGGGGTAGGGTGGGGGCAGACAAGAGGTGGGAACATAGGCAGCAGAAGAACCAGCGAAACATTGTGCAACAGCCAACAAGGAAGGAGGACAGCAACCCCAAGTTAAGGTGGCTCAACACAGTGTGCACACTGTATAGTTTCAGTTGATGACACTGGCCAGACTGCGGGCCCAGGTTGAGGAAACAGACATGCCAGAAATGAAGTGATCCCAAGGTTTTGTTTGAAATGGATTGCAAAAACATTTTTCTGTTTAAAATAACTGTCAGTGTGCATGTTGTTTGTAAAAAGTTTTGTTGTATAACTCACCAAAAGAAAGTGAGTTCACAAACTTAAGATCTGAACTGTTTCACATGTTTTTCTTTTTCACTGCGAAAACGCAATGAAATGCCAGACATGCACAATTGACCAAAAACTGAGACCCACTGTTTTTGTAACTTTTTTGGAAATGCAATGATTTCTCGTGAAATGCTCATTGGATTTCACGAAACTTGGCAGAAAAATATTTCAGAAAACAAGTGAAATAACTTTGAAAAATAACTGAAATTTAACAGAGGAAACTTTAAATATTCTAGAATGAAACATGAAAATAGTAATAAAGAATGAATTACTTAAAATCTCTCTGTTAGTGTTGTAACGGACCATGTTAACATGTGGATATTTTTTAAGTTTCTTGCAGAAAAATCCTCCAAAAAAAATCTTGTGACTATTACTTATTGGGAATAGGCTAGATTGGGCTTATCAGCCATGTTGCCATGGTTACAACAAGCTAGTAGTTCAACTATGGTTACACTGGTTCAATTCCTTGCCAATTTTAGGTGCCCTGGAGTGAAGAACTGAAATGGTGCATGGGTGCTATAAAATTCTGTCTGGCCAGTTGTAACCCTGGGGGGAGGGGAAAGGGGACTCCCATATATCTTTTTTCATGGATATGGCCTGGATGCATTTTTGCCCCAAAGAGGTACCAGTTCTGACATCTAGATACAT
This sequence comes from Siderastrea radians, assembly GCA_964017195.1. Taxonomy (NCBI): domain Eukaryota; kingdom Metazoa; phylum Cnidaria; class Anthozoa; order Scleractinia; family Rhizangiidae; genus Siderastrea; species Siderastrea radians. Next base: position 12,243,829 of record OZ024896.1, read on the forward strand.
TAATTTTTTTTATGGTCATATTTTTCTGGCCTCTAGCTTACACCTTCCTCGTCCCCCTCTGATCTGTAAAATAAACCACAAACGAGTTTTGCCTCGACCCAGAAAATCACATTAAAAACAGTACCATCTTCCCAGGAATAACTGCCCTCCTTTTGCAAAAATAACTGCTCCTAAAACTCACCTAGAATAAACCTACCTCCCTTTTGGAGTAGATTAAAATATATAAAATTGCTGTAGGTTATTATTGGCGGAAATAAAGTTCCTACATCTAGAAACGGCCGAATTTCATCGTCAGCCAAAAACCTGTACGACAGGCACTAGACTACGCTCTCAAGCATTGCGAGACAAATTTTATTCTAGACGAAATTACAGACATGACCAAGTTTACCTTATTTTAACTTACGTAAGTTAAACAACTTCATACGCCCGAGTAAACAAAGACAATTGTTTTCTGTTAATTCTATTCCCAATTATTAATTAGTTCGAGCCACGGTACGAAGATCAGTATAATGCAGTTATTGTGTTTATTGAGAAACCGGTAACCACAAACAAAACACAAAGATAAATAAACTCTCATGAATAAAGATTGTTTAAAGGAGCAACACATTCGCGTTAAATTTAAATTGGATAAAGCGTACAAGAAATTTTAAATGAATAAAGCAACTAGAAAGAGCACAGATTAATAAATTGAATTGTTAAACTCCTATTGCCTTCATTGATCTTTTTATATTCAAATTACGAGCTTGTGTGACTGCTAAAATCGTTTGATCTTTGGCCTAATCAAACATCATTCGCATTGCTGAGTCGCGTAGCCGATCAATTTCAAGTGCTAGATTAACGATCAAGAAGCTTACAAAACATTATTCGAGAGCATAAATGGTACCTTTTAGGCTGACAATATTTTTTCTTGTAGACGTTGAAAAACTCTAGTATTGATAACAGTTACAAATTACCCTCAGGGCATAAACATTTTTAATTTACCACGTTGTTAGCGAGGTCAATTTTCCACAGTTGAGGGCAGCTTCGTAAATCGGGCGCCGATTCAATCCTGTTTCCTCGTAAAATAACTGTCTGCAACTTTGGGCATAATTCCAGCCTTTCAAGAGACACTATAAAAGAAAGTAAATTTCATCACCTTTAATCGATAAAGCGAAGAATATCACACTCTTTATTCTGCGTACCTAGACCAACGTTTGAAAGATCCAGGTATTCGACCAAATGTGATGGTTGGCAAGCCCGTGACCTCAACAGCTATTGTGAAAAGAAATGAAAGGAAAATAGTTAAATTACAGTAACTGCTTAAAGGAAACCCTTGAAAAATACCTTACCTGACTAGAGATCCTCATTATAAGCTACATGACAGCATAAGTTGTTCAACTTGCAGCAAATCCACTACAAATGCACGAGATTACATTTCTTTGTTTGTACTCCGGCGCGCAGAGTACATCTGCTTTACGCAGTAGGGGTATGGATGGGAGGCAATTGTCAGTAATGGCGGGAAAGTTGCTTGGACCTGCTTGCCCATCACGGTCAAATAATTATTTTCGAATGTTTTTTTTTTCTACTTCCTCTTTTTCCGATAACGCGAAGAAAAAATGTGAACAAAAACGCTCAATTTAGTTGGAAATTTCATTTTTTCTAGGATTTAAAAAAACTGCAGAGAAAAGAAATAAAGCATTTTTTTTATTCTATGCTCCCCTATTCATTTATTAGGAGTTGTCCCTTCCCCAAGTATTCGCAGTGGCAACCTTCAAGAATACGAGAAGGACAATTCTCATAAAGGAACTCTCTACATGACTAATAAGGCAGAAAATATCTATCTTTGAGCTTCTTGCTTACTAGTAATTTCTTTGTCCTTCAGCAATTATTTTTAGTTGTAGACGAGTAGAAGGTGCGGAGCGCCGGGTTGTGCGTCATTTTCTCTTGTTGTGCGTGTATTAAATCTCACGTAAAACTATATTGAGTTGAAAAATTGTTTTCCTGTATACACAACACTCAGTGAACTAAGAATAAGCTTAATGAACAATTGCCTTGAGCTTTGCTTCTTGGCCAACCGTTTATTTTTCGAAAAATCTTTCAGCCTAGCAAGGTGGTAACGAGGTACGTTTTTTTATCGCTGATCCCATTTTTGTACGCAAATTTCTGATCCTTGTTTCCAAAAGCAGGACCAATTTACGTCCCTGATCCCGCAAATATGATAGAGCCTGATCCCTAATCCTTATAAAAACTGCTGATCAGGATCCCTTCGCCTGTGATCCTTGATCCCAGATCCCAACCCTTCTGATCCTTGATCCCACCCCTTTGATCCGTGATCCCACATACCTCGTTACGACCCTGGCCTAGAGCATTGTCCTCTGATATAACAGCCTCATCAAGGGTTTAGTCCCTCAGTAGGGAGCCAATAAGATCACAAGATTCCTCATTTCTACCCTCTGGGGGCAGAAAGTCGGGGCGAGGGGAAGTGGAAACGCGCGCGTTTAAGTTTAGTACAAAAATTTCCTATCACCACAAAGAACGCTTTCGATATACCTGATTCTATCAGTTTGCACAGGACGCGAGCGAGTCGTATGAACGTTAACCTAGTCAACACGACCTACAATTAGCTTCCCATGAGTCTCCCGGTAGCATAGTGATTAGTCACTCATGTCCAATACACCCGAACTGAATCGGACCGACTGTAGGCACAGACGACCGGACTCAGCGGAAGTCAGGTCGCGAAATTTATTACGCCTTACCGGAAGTAGAATTCTAGCGGGGATAAGGGAAGAAGAGAGACCCTGGGAACGAGGTGGACCGGAAGGTAGCTAAAGGAGGCCCAGGGTACCAAATGTTGGCGAACCGTCACGGCCCGAGACGGACCGTCACGACCTGTCATAGCAAAACGCGACCCGATTCACCGGAAGTCAGTTCGTGAACAAAAGCTTACGACGCAAACGGAGGAAAATGGCAACCAAATGACATACATCTATACCTCGTTCTAAGCGTCAGGCGAGTAATGGATCATATAGAAACGCTTATCAATATAAACAGAGGAATGACAAACTGTGCATGCATGTCTACCTTGTTCTAAGAGTCAGACGATCAATCATGAGACGAATATTCAAACGCAAGCAGACGAAAAGCAATTCTACACGCGTATGTATACTTCGTTCTAAACGTCAGACAAGCAATGGACACGCTTGTAAACTCAAGCAGACGAAAAACAAAACTACGTGTGCATGCATACCGCGTTCTAAGCGTCAGACGAGCAAAGGAGACGGATATTCAAACGCAAGCAGGCGAAAAACAAACCTAGACGTGCATGTATACCTCGTTCTATCGTCAGACGAGCAATCAGACGAGCAATGTAGACGCTTGCAAACTTAAACGGACGAAAAAACAAAGCGACACATGGTCGTGACGGCCCGTGTCCGATCGACCCGGTCCGCCGACATTTCAATCCTCTCTGAAGCCCACCTGTCATATGTTTCCAAGTCTCTCGCGAACTGACTTCCCCTTAAGACGGACCGTGTACTGCCTTAGTCGGTCCGACTCAGTTTGGGTGTATGGCCAAACCCACATGCCATATTTCTAATTCTCTCACGACCTGACTTCCGGTAAGACGGACCGTACACTGCCTTAGTCGGTCAGACTCAGTTTGGGTGTATTGGACAACCCTCCACAACATTGCAAAAATAGTTATAAATCAAGGCTGGACAGAACACCCAACAAAAAGTCCAGTTGAACTGTGGTACATATAGCACTGAAACTAAAAATTGCATTAATGGTCCTCAAAATTAACAATCTCTGCCTGCTTTTCTTCCAAACTTTTTCCATGTTGTCAAGACATATTCATATTTGTAAGAAAATATATACATATGGATAATGCTCAGGTCTACAGGGACGGCGGAACCGGGGGGACTGGGGGGGTTTAGCCCCCCCACTTTTGAGGAGGATGACATTTTATTTTGTTTTAGTATTTGTAGTTATTCGAGAAAATACATAAGAGTATTTGACAGATGAAACTAGTGTTTAAATTGTTATTGCTTGATTAAGTCACAAGAATTTACAAAGCTACAACTTTATACAAACCTCGTCGGAAACTTTTCGCGTTTACGTATTTTTAACATTTTCTCAGCGTGTGCTTCCTTCCCACAGACGGGAAGCTTGTGTCAAAAAACCGCAGGTTAGCGTAGGAGACGGGAAGGCTGAGAAATAACCTCCAAAATATTGCTGTAAGCACTAAAAGTACCTTTCATTTTACGCTTTATCCAGGCTAATTATTTCAAGAAGTATCTCGCGGAGAATGCTGTAAATACGATTTCCGAGACTCTACATCCCCAGACCCCCCTACCAACTCGCGCCTCCGGCGCTCGTTTTCAGCCCCCCCACTTCAAAATACGCTCCGCCGTCCCTGGTCTACCATTTTTAGGGGGCCTCAGGTTTTCAAGGAAAAGCTAAAACAACAATAATCTCTGCTTTTAACCGAGAACTTAAGTAGACCACTTTGGATTTCCAATTTTTTGTAAGAAAGAAAACAGCCATAACACAAATTCTAACGCCTCAGGTTAAACTCCTGGTTTTTCAAGGATCCTAGTAACACCTTTTTTACTTGATAATTTATGCCCCAAAATCAAAATTCATGTTTTCCTTCCTAGCCTTCTGTATTTCCTTTGACCCTGGTAGAAATATTGTCCTGGATCCTAATATTAGATCCAATAGGATCCTAGCAGGATCTTGTAGGATCTTAACCAGGATCCTGATAAGATCCTATAATTATAAGATACTGTAGGATCCTGTTTAGGTTCCTATAGGATCTTGTAGGATCCTGTAGGATCCTACAGGATCCTAAGCAAGATCCTATAGGATCCTAAACAGGAGCCTAGACAATCTTAAGCAGAATCCTGAGTAGGATCCTAAAAACATGGTGCCATTTAGGATCCTGGGTAGGATCCTGTGTGAACTTACAGGATCCTAGAAAATCCTGTAGGATCCTGTATAGGATTTCTACCAGGGGAAGCATGTTTGGAGAATTGTTTAAATGTATGTTTGATCATATGCATGTACATGTAGTGATGTTAAGATAAGAAATTAAGTGCCTGTAACCCCAGGCACATTTATTACAAAGTGAGTTCTTTAAAGGACTCACTCCCTAAAGGAGGCATTTTGTTAATTCAAAACTCAATTAGCAAAATACTCGCACTGTGAATCAACATCAGATTTGCTAAGTATATTGATATGAAAGTTCGAAAGTTCTAGGTTTTGTAGGTGTAAGGTTACCAAACTAAGTTCAAGTTCCTCTCCAAACTTTTCAGAGGCAAACATTCAGATTTCTTAACCTTTAAAAAAATCACACTTTCAAAGTATATGTAACTGAAATGACAATACAGTAAGACTGTTAAAAATAATTTATATTACCTTTTTCAAGATTGAAAACATGGTGGTAAATCAAGGTCAGGGTTTTTACTAGCTTTCAAAGCTTTTCAGGAAACAACATCATAACCTGGTCTTTACATGAAAGCCAAGAATTCCTAGGCTTGGCTAACTTGAACTCTAACAGTCGATGCAAAATTTCCAGCTTTCCAGGAAAGCCTGGGTTTTTGTTCTGGGTTTCTTGGCTTTCCAGGAGTTAGCATGTCCTGCTTTTCCATGAAAGCCAGGAATTCCACACCTGGCACAGTCATTCCTGGCTTTCCTGGCTTTTCTGGATTTGGTTTGGATGGACAAAATCCTCGCTTTCCGTGAAAGCCCAGAGCCCTCTCCTGGCTTTCCAGACTTTTCTTGGAAGAACACTCCGGCCTTTCCAAGAAAGCCAGGAATTTCCATGCATTCCCGGCTTTTCCAGGCTTTCCAGCGTCGAAAAAGCAGGGAAAAGCCAAGAAAGCCAGGGTCTCCAGGCTTTTCCAGGGGCCGTTCGTGATTTGCATGGTTTTTATACTTAGGTTATTCCCGAAGGGAACAACTGCGCAACATAGCAATTAACTTGTTTGTTCAAAGTTGGGCTCCTTTGTTGGATAATTAGACCCTCGATGATCTTTCTCTTAAACTAAGATCTTGCTGAACAAAGGACTCTCCACTGGAATGAGTGACTTGGGTTTTCCAAAAGGTGACGTGCTGGTTCCGAGGTGTGGCAGATATTTGAATGTTCAGTTATTCGCACTTCAAAATTTCGCATTGTTTCACCTACATAGTTTTCTCCGCATGAGCATTCTCCTTCGTAAATAACATGGGACTTGTGAAGGTTTTTGTCCTTGAGGCTGAAAAGGCTTTTGATTTGTCTAGTTTACCACAGAATGATGAAATTATACTTGAAATTAGTGAAGGAGTTCAGTTTTGAAATCAACTTTTTGCTTGCCATTTCATTCTTCTTGCAGTAGGAGAGTTTGATGCAAATCTTTTTCCGTTCTTCAAAGAGAAAATGCGGAATTAAGGGTTCATCTTCAGATGAATTGTTCGATGTGAAATTGTCGATGCTGCAGGATACAAATTTCTTGGGTAACCAGCAGTTGAGAAAGTCGTCTTTATTTCTTTTATGTCGCGATCAAGATTTGTGGAGATGTTTTTGGCTCTGCGTAGAGCTCCTGTAATGCAATTTCTTTTCCATTTGGTTGGTACTTCTGATGACCAGTGTGTAGGTAATTTCCCCGGTTTTTTGTAGACTTTACAGTCAAAACTGTCGTTGCCGTAGCTGAACGCAGTGTCCAGAAAGTGATCAGGGTTTTCTTCAACAGTGAACTTGATGTTAGGATGATAGTTGTTTAAGCGGTCGAGGAGTTGGTCTGGTTAGTCTTTTCGTTTTTTCCGTCTTTATAAGGGGCTTATGCCCTTCCTCGTGACTGCCTTTTGTGTGGCTTCTGCCATGTCACTGTTTTTAAGTTGGGGATGTTCTTTGACATATATATACTTTGTCCTTCCAAAAAACAGAAGTAATTTATTCTGATTATTATTATTATTTTACATTTCAAACAGTTTAAGGTAACAATTCATAACTTCATAACTTCATCCGAATATCCTAAGCGATTAAGGTTTTCAGAACAGATAGACTATCGAAATTAACCGTTGGGTGCCCCTATGCCGTATTTACGACGAAACTAAAACACCTCTACACTACCACCAGATAACACTTATTTTGCATAGAAATTTATTCCCAACTCAAGAATATGAACTTAAATCGCTCTTTATGTAAAACTAATGTCGAACAGAAGAGAAATAACATGACATAGTTTGTTTGTGTTGATCTCTGTCTACATACAGAAAGGAGTACCTAACAGCTGATAAATGAAAATACCCTTTCATTAAAAATTGAATTTATTTTACACCGTTAACCTCCATTTTAACAACTAACTTGCCGCTACTTTCTCCGTCCTTCAGTTCGTGGATAAAGATGTGATATTTCTTTATTCTTCCTTGTGCAAATTTTATAGCCATCAACATAACGCTACAGTGAACTGACTTGCCCTGTCGAGTTTTGTCCGGGGACGATCGCCGCGGTCTTCTCCTCGGCGTTGCTTGCTTTTCTTACTGGAGCAACTGTTGCGACACTTACCGAATTCTTAAACACTCGTCCTGGCCTTGAGAAAACGCTGGGATGTGCTAATATAGTACTGTTATCAGAACTATTACCTGTCGCATCCAGAGTGCAACGCCCTCCCAAGAGATTTCTAAAGATATCTCTGAAAGCCTTTCGATATTGCTTGTTAAGTGCTCTGTAGATAACAGGGTTATTAGCATGGTTGCAGCAATATCATGGATAGTATATCAATCCAAAGCGGTATCTTGAAACTTGGGAAAACCATTTCGATGAGGTTTATGGTGGCAGCAGGCACGAAGCAGAAGAGATAGGCGCCGATTACGACGGCTAGCGTTTTCGTGATTTTAACCTCTTCTACGTTAACGTTGGAGCGCTACTCGCCATGGTGCCGACCTGTTTGGAATGATGCTTAACTTGTTTGAAAATCTTAAAACAACAGAAGCAAATAATGCCCAGCGGGAAAGGCACAGCGACAACAAGAACCACACTGGAAAACACTACGGAACGACTGAACCAAAATATACAAATGCATTTTCCGGTTTGAAATTCGTATTCTGACCACCCCAGCAAAGGTCCAATTGTTAAAGGAAGCGGAATGCACCAGATTAATGCGAAAATCAACGCCTGGTTTCTTGTGTTGAATACCTTACGGTAATAGTTCTGCTTAACGACCATGAAATACCGATTGAGGCTTATGGCAGGGAGACTCTACATGGACGAGATTACAAATTCTGGGGTCATGAATCCGTTTAGCTGACATAACTCGTCACCAAAAATCCACCTGCCATAATTCCCAACAGAGACTAACATGAAGATCAAATTTGTAGATTTCAGAGTATCCGCAAGGGCCAAACTGGCGATGAGAGGACGTCCCTTGGTACGGAACTCTATTTCCGTTGGTGCTGATAAACACAACCATTAGGTTGCCAAAAATCCCGGGATCTCGGCACGTCTGTGAAACACATTAAAAATCAACTTTGCGATTACATGGAAAAATCTCAGCCCTGCTAGCTGGGATCCCGGCATCGCGATGCCGGGATCTCGGCTAGCCGGGCTGAAAATTCACCATGTAATCGCGATTGCCGGGCCAACACTTTCTTGTCACTAAATTTCGCTTCAGCGCAAAATGACTCTCCAGATTATCGATATTTCTCTTTCCATATAACACATAAAGGTTTATCATACCATGAAGCTACGTAAAACTGAAAATAATACACCAAAATAATGGATTAGCGAAAGTAAAAACACTTGATTGATGCTCTTTGAGGTAGCTATCTTTTCACGCGACAGCCTCTAAATTTAGCCGCAGGCGGGCTGGCTCGCCTCATGTAATACCGGGCTGAGCAGTCATCTCGGTAAACCGAGCCAGCCCTTCTACCGAGCCAGCCCGGCTCATGTAATCGGCCCCTCAATCTCTCTTACTAGTTTAACAGTTTGGCTAAAATTGTCAGCCGGAGAAAAGACAACAGGAAAATATTCTTACTTAGCAGCAATCAGTTTTATTTATTTATTTATGTTTTTTTTTTGGGGGGGGGGGGGGGGGGCTTTTTTTAATCCGACCGACCGACCCAAAATCAGGAAACGCATTCGACGCTAAACGAAAAAATAGGGGATGGCCAAACCATTTTAAAACTCTCCTATAGCAATTCGCGAGTTGTTAGCAGCCACGCATTTGTATTACAACAGGAACATCAAAAATGGTCTTTTTCTTGACTTCATGTAACCCCATCAGCATAAAAATAAACGACAACATATAGAATAATGGACAGGCCTTTTTCTCGTTTATTGCAATGTTTTAAAAAGACACCTCAAAGTACAAATGATATTTCCAAACCACACTCTCTCGAAATACAGTAATCCACTCGTAGTAATGTATTAAAGAATTGTTATGTGCGTACCCTTTCACACAATCAGAAACTAGTATAACTATCACTGTCATCCAGGTCTCCTAATGGTGAGGCCCTGGGGACAAAAAAGTAATATCGCCTAGCAACAGTGCTGACCACAAACACGGAAAACGCAGGGGCGTTAGCTTGAAACCAAGTATTATTGATACAAAAAAATTTCCTGTTGCAAGCCAAATGACAAAAGAGAACTTGGATCCTTCAAGATAAGGGGTAGTAAGGGGTAGAGCTATTGTCAGTACAACTTAACATTATTATATTGAAATAATATCGATGACAATTCTATACTGTATTTCTATACATCTGCATGTGTTGTCAAATATTAAATATCTCTATTTTCACTGTCTAATACCAAAACATCCCTCGTGAGAAGTAAAATATATCTGCTATGGAGTCTCTCAGTTGAGACAATCCTTTGTCAACACGGTATTTCTTATTTTTCTTTCAAATAGGTCATCACGCAACTCTTCCCTTTAAAGCGTTGCGTGATACCTAAATTAGTATTGCTAGCATTACACGATGTTTTTTTTTTTTTCGTTTTCTGGGCAAGAGTTACTTTCACTGTCACGGGTAACATAATGTTATCCCGAGGGGGCTGCGTGACGTGATAGCGTGACGCGACGCAGAAAATACTTCCATCGTATTTTCAAGCAAAAGACTTGGTCTTCTCGTAATCGTAGCTCTCTAATGGCGGACAAGTGCAAACCAACTGCTGGTCGCCATATTTGTCATCCACTCGTGAACATGTCGGCCAGAATTTCGCAGTTCCTTTCAACCAGGGCTGAAGAAAAAACATAAAATAATGCAGCTCAATTAACTATGTACTATAAAAGGTACTTCAAGACTTTCAAGCTTAAAATGAGAATACAAATGTTAGTGAACGGGTCCTAACTGGTGTGAAAGACATTGTATGAAATTGGGTGAAAATCGTTTCAGCGATTATAGTATACAAGGAAACTTTTGAACGAAAATGTATTCGCGATTCTCCATCAATTAAAAAGTATATATATTCTGTTCCAGGCGTTCAGATAGTGGCGCACGAACGAAGAAAATTGAGAGCGGAGAAAAAAAAACAACAAGAGACTGAGAATTAATTGCACCACTACCTGAACGCCGGGAACAAGAAAAAAAAACTAAAATAGAACGTAAAAATGCTAAGTTCACACGTCACCTTTTGCCACATATTTTTTCCCTTTTTGTTTTAACTTTTTTTACTTCTAATGTTCAAGGTGTTCGTTTTCATGTTTTATTAGACTAGTAGTTATTTGGATTGGCAGTAGAAGAAATGGGGAATGATTGTTCTCGGGTCTGTGTCTCCTTTCGAAGCCATCGTCAGCGTGGTGACTGGTCAAGAGAATACAAAATTTCCACCTGCTCCTAAACCCAATCAGATTGCAGAATACGCAGAATCCCTCCCACACGGGTACTAAGAAAAATACGTTCATACTTACAGCAGGGAACGCTGCAACTTCACGACTGTAGGGTCTGTCCCAGACATCAGCTGTCACCACATCCTGGGTATGGGGAGCATTCTGTGGACAAATCAGCACAAGATTACTGCTGTAATCAGGTAATTTATGATAAGAAGGGCTTCCAAACTGCTAAGACTTAATACAATAGACAGAGAAAAACGCGCGTTTTGATTGGTCTAGGGGTGTGCAGACGCACGAATGACGTCATGAGCCGCAAAGTTCTGCCCGTGCAAATCATCACTACGATGATTCTAAAAACATTTCTAATTTTGTGCGGGTACACCCATATCAGAGCAATGCATAAAACAAATAGATTCCATTTGGCCGTGCGTGTGTACTCTGATATAAGGACGCACACAGGACGTCAAAACGTGGTAAGAACATCAGTCACGCTACTCACCTGCAGCTCACAAAGTAAGTTTTTGTTCTTACCACGTTTTGACGTCCTCTGAATTCTCTTATAGTACATACTCACGGCAAATGTAATCTATTCGTTAAGAAAAAAATACAGCCAAATTGGGAAAAAAAAAGTGTCTGCCTATCTTTGGTCTTCACCACCGCTTGTCATCCTTGGTTATTTAGCTATCTATAGCGGGCTGGGGGGCACATGCGGGGCAATTAATGTGTTGTTTTTCAAATTCCACCCTCAGTAAATCGACTGTCAATACCCAACTGATATAGACTGCGAGTAGTCTCTAATTTTGCCAAAGGCGATTGTGCGGCCTGCGAAATACACACGCGCGTGCGCAAAATTTCGCGTCGCGTCTCCTCGAAATTTCGCGCGCGCGTATGTATTTCGCCCGCCCCACAATCGCCATCGCCAAAATTAGAGTCTACTCGCAGTCTACAACTGATACATAACTAAAACTAGTATTTAAACCGCCTGAGTTGAGAAGATTAGACCAGTTTTGACCACTTATTTTAGCCCCAGGGTCATTTTATCCCACCCCCCCCCCCCTTCACCACTGCTTCCCTGAAAACTGATAGGTGTGATTCCTCATTCAGTGTGTTTTTGTCAAAATTATTGAACTCAGAAGTCATCACTATGTCAATAAACTGAAGAAAAAACCATACCTTGAGTGGGTTATTTGTCTTGTCCATTTTACCTTCTTCAATGTCACGGATTTCCTGGCGAATTGCTGTGAATGTGGATTAAAGATGCTAATATCATTTCTCAAACATTGCTTGCAATACCAATACACTGTTAAGCACACAGCTAAAGATAAGACACAATCACTGACTAAGGGATACTGTGTTGACGGACCAAGAAAAACTCTAAACCAATATTGAGAGAAATGTAAGTTAATTATTAAGGAGAATTGATATTTGGAAAGACAGATGACTTACAAATCAGCGAATCACAGAGTCTATCCAGTTCAGCTTTGCTTTCACTCTCAGTTGGTTCAATCATTAGGGCGGTAGACACTGGCCAAGACACAGTGGGCGCATGGAAGCCTGCAACAAGCAAGCAAAACTTTTAACACTGAGTTACGACGGAGAATGTCACGCCATTGATCATGTTCCCATTTAAAACTTATTAATTCACAAATTTACAATTGTAACGCAATACTGGCAATCGCCTCAAGTGTAACACACTTTGGGCTTGGGCTGCCTATGAATTGGAAGTTATAATAAAAGCGCTGAGAGGGTAATCGTCCTAAGTCGAGGTGTAGGCCGTTACATTATTTATTTATTCCCTTCTAGCTCACTTGACTTGGCGCAAATCAGAGAAAAAAAACTTTGCGCAATGTTCTTTGAAAGAACTGGAGGTTCCAGGAAAAAATTTCAGGCAGTTTTGAGCAAAACAATAAAACGATCTAAACTATAACAAAAGACAGTTAAACAATAAAACGATCAAAACTATAACAAAAGACAGTTAAACAATAAAACGATCTAAACTATAACAAAAGACGGTTATACTCTCAGCCCTTCAATTAAAACAGTGCATTTAACAAGTATGAAAGGAGCTGTACATACCATAGTCCTGAAGTCTCTTAGCGATGTCAATTGCCTCCACACCAGCAGTTTTCTTGAAATCTTTAGCATCAACAATGAACTCATGAGCACAGTAACCTGATGAAGAAGGAAATCAGAGAGAAAAGGTGAAGAATTTTGCAAACAGTGCCTTTTAATGAAGGTAAAAACACGCTAAGGTTAGTGAACCTACCGTCATCACCAATAAATAGCACATCGTAATGATCCTTCAGTCTAGCTGCCATGTAATTGGCATTCAAAACGGCAATCTACAAATATGAACAAAATACAACTTCTGAATGGTTTAAAAACTAAAGATTATACAAGGAAAATTGGCCGCAACACTTATACACCTGTTTGAAAAAACGTTGTCGGGTGAAAAGTGTTAACGGTGGACAATGCGACACAATGGAACTCTGGGAAGATGTTACTGGGTTTCATTTCTTGATATTCAAAATATTTTCTTTCCAAGATAATTTCAAGAGTAAATTAAGGCGTGCTGAGTTATTACAATGTGCAAGTGACTAAGAATATAGAAGCAAGAATTCACGCTTCCCAGAACACCATTGGGTCGCATCATCAATGACTCACGCTTTTCACCTGAGAACGCTTTTTCAATTGGGTGTACCATAATATTGCCCTTTAGTAAAACCTTTTGTTGAGTTCTGCTTGTAACTGAACAAGTCAAGATCACGAAAAACATGACGTTCCTGAACAAAGCTCTGACTCACTTTTTATACAAAGATCCTAGAAGTAGCAGAGTATCCCTCGCTCAAACACGGAGCTTAATTCCTTTAAACACCTACTTTTAAGACCATTTACTCACCTTTGTTGCATGGGCAAGACCCTTGGGACCCATAAGTTTGATGTAGGACCAGGAGATGGGTAGAATAGCACTAGAGCCATAAGGAGCCCCTGAGATGACCCCAAATGGATGGGCACCTTCAGCCACTGTGCTCTCTGGCGGGATCACAGGATGGGATGGTAAGAATGGGATCAAATGTTTCTTCCTGTAAGACAGCAATACAAAAAGGTGAGTTTTTATACTGAGGCTGCACTATGAGCAGTACCGTTACTTTGTGTTATCACAGGTGGTCATGCAATAAGCAGAACATGCAAGTGTGTTTAGGTTTCACTTACTGAGTGGAATGAAATTCTCACACTGGTTTGCCTTTCCTCAAACAAGATTTGGACACAAAGCCGCAATATTGAGATTCAAAGTGGGGAGAAGAAATACCTTCCATACTACTGGGCTTTAACGTCACCATTATGTTTGTGAAGATGCTAATGATAACAATAATGATTTTGATGATGATGATGATGACGACGACAACAATGGTGGTGATAGAGAATTACGAAAATGATGGTAATGTTCAAGGCAGTGACAACAACGATGATGACAGTGAGAGTGATTTGCGATTTATGACAATGATGATGACAATGGCAGTGGCGATAGTGAAGATGATCACAACAGTGGCGATGGTGCTTGATAATTCGTAACAATGATCAGGATGTGGTACTTACACTCCAATGGGTCCCATTCCCGGGCCCCCTCCTCCGTGTGGGATACAAAAGGTTTTGTGCAGGTTGGTATGCATTACATCAGCACCATAATCTGCTGGTCGACACAGTCCAACCTACCACAGAAAACAGCACAAACAATAGGGTCAACTCATTCTAAAAAGGGGGTCAGTTTCTAAAGAAACTGTGGTGCTGCATCAGTGGAGACGTGAAACACAAAGTTTTGGATTTATCAACTGAGTTGATAAGGTAAATTGGCCACCGTAAAGAGATTGAAAGTTGATGTTTTGAGTGTTAGCCCTTCATCAGAGTGAATCTGACGAAGGGCTAACACTCGAAACATCAATCTCTTTACCCCAGATGTGGCCGATTTACCTTATTGACTCAGTTGATAATTCCAAAACTTTGTCATTCTAAAAAGGACGAGTCAGGGACCAGATCCAACTGTCTGCTTTAGAGAGTTGTCCACCTTTAGCCAGCAACACACCAAGATATTTGACATGATCTTCACAGCAAAAATATCAATGACTGTTGGTGCTTTTTCTCTTCAAGCACGCACACTAGGCAATTCTGACATGCCATAAATCACTGATTTGGATCGCTTGTCGTGGTGATCCAAGTCACTGAAAAAAAATCGTTGAAGCACTGGGCACATCTGGAAAAAATTGCCCGTCACAAAAGAGTGAAAAGTTATCAACTTAAGCAACAAACAAACCTGAGCATTTAAGTTGGCACCATCAAGATAAACCTGTCCACCATGTTCATGAACCATGTCACAGATTTCCCTGAAAAATTCAATAGAATAGTCATAAACAACAGTCTGCAATGGCTCAGTGGTGACAGAAGAAGATTTGCAAGTCGATCCCACGTTGGGTTGATTCTGAGTCTGAGGCACTTTACTCTAAAATACCTCTCGCCAATCACCTGCATACATGTAAATGCTGGGGAGTAAGCCAAGTTTTGTGTCTATCCAATCTCCTGGATTGAACGAGTCAGATGGTTAAATCAGGTTTCTGTTGAATGAAGTGACTAGGAGTACTGCTACTCCCCCCCCCCCTCAACGGGATGCTAGTCCATTGCAGGTTTACCCCCCTCCCCCTCAGTATTTTGTAAGGATCCCCTACTGTTCACTGGCACCCATTTATACACCTGGGTCAAGAGAAACAGTGGAGCAAAGTTTCTTTTGTAAGGATACATGACACAAAGCAGAGATCAAGCCTTGAACCACTGACGCTCAGTCTGATCTTCTGATCATTCAACATGATGACCTCTATGTCACTGTGCCTGCACGAATACTGGGGGGGGGGGGACATGTTACAGGAAACAGGGTTCTTATTAAGCTCAACTTTTTTTGCCACCAAGATTGGAACTTCCCTGATTCAGTCACTGGCAAAAGCTGTAAATCACACCCATCTTTGAAGTCACATAGCAAAAACTGGACATTGTGGATAGTTTGTTTATACATGTCACATACAACTCGATCTCTCAAAAGCAATAACCCTCAGTATTAGGAAAGGCAGCCACCTATGAGATATGCTTGCTGAAGATTGTTTTCAGTTCTGTGTTTGACTAATAACTGTTTAAAATAAGACTTTCTCAAAAATGGTAACTAAATGGGCGCTACTCATTCAGATTGATTCAATCATCTGCCAAAGAGAAAGGTTACAGTACAATGCCTAACTGTAAATCACTATTTGTACCTGATTCCTTCTTCAAAGACTCCATTGGTTGATGGATATGTAACCATGATGGCTGCCAGTTCTTTGCTGTGTTTCTCAACCTGATTGAATATGGGTACAAATATGTAACCAAAAAGGGCTACACCCTTACTGAGAGTCAATCCTCTTTCCTGCAGACACACATAGGTCAGCCAACCACCTGTATCTGTCTTTGAGGGAGAATAACTAAGGAGCTCAAGTACCCTATGTGTCCACTTCACAAAGGGATATCGTTATGAGGTGTTAATCTAAGATAGGAGACCATCTCAGGTCAGAGTCCAAGGTGACTGTCTTACATCAGTGTCCGTCTTAGATTAGTGTCCAAGGTGACCATCTTAGATCAATGACTATCTTAGATCAGTGTCCAAGGTGACCATCTTAGATCAGTGACCATCTTTGATCAGTGTCCAAGGTGACCATCTTAGATCAGTGACCATCTTAGATCAGCATCCAAGGTGACCATCTTAGATCAGTGACCATCTTAGACCAGTGTCAGTTAGAGAGGTGACCATCTTTGTTGATGTTTTGTATTTGGACTTGTAATACATGTAGGTATTTATTATCTTGACATTTGTTGCTTTGCTCAAGACTACATTTCCAAGAAATTTGACCTATCATGTTTTACCCTGCTAGAGGAGCTTATACTGGTCACTGGTATGGCCATAGTCATCTCTTGCACTCCTTCGTCATGGATAACGACTGATGTCCAAAAGTGGTATACATACCTGCTTCTTTAAGTCACTCAAACTGACATTTCCATTGTTTTCCACCTTAACAACTTGAACCTGGTACCCAGCCATCTGTGCACTGGCGGGATTTGTGCCATGAGCAGACACAGGAATGAGACACACCTAGAAAAATTCATACAATGAAATGACTGCTATTAACCAGATACCATAGACAACACTGCAAACACCACAGTCAACAAAGTTAAGTCTGATTTGAAACAAGGGCTGCTTCCAAGCTTCCAAGATACAAGAAGCAAGTTTGGGAAATTATCCTTCCCCTCCTCCCAAGCTGGGATCCTAGCATGTGCATCACAGCATCCCCCCTTCCCCAGTGGTGGACACTCTTGCCACTATATTTAGGTATCTGCTATGAAAAGGTGCCTCTTAATAGAGGTTAAAATCGAAACAATTCTGATTTTGTTTTGCTATTGTAACGAAACAGCTATTTTAGAGCTATTGTGCGCGAGCTGTAAGGAACCGTTATTTTAGAAGTGTTGTACACGAGCTCTAAGGAACCGTTAAGATTACAAATAGTTAACGTAGATATGTAGGACGGTTATATCGCGAATAGCCAACGTTGTATACACGCAAGACTAGGTATAAAAGGAACTTACACGTTGTAACGGGGGTTTTTGGTGCGCTGATCTTGCACTATAGAGGAGCCGCTGAGTGTAGTAATAAACGGTTATTTGAAAGCTGGATTTGTTGTGGTCGTCGACCGACGCAGCGCTCGTTACACTATGATCATGGGAGAATTTTGGTGGAGGAGACTTTGCACATTGGGGAGGTCTTCCTGAGCAGGGAGGTTCAACTGAATGGGCAGCATTCTATCTGACACCTGGGTGTAATGAGGCACTCTGAGAATTGTCATTTTTGACCACTGAATAATAATTTATTATGATAAAAAAGCATAGCACTGTGGTAAAGTAACATCAGCTGTCTCCACAAAGTACAATTCTCAGGCTGTCTATAGTAACCAAATTACGACTGTGATTCTAGTAGACAAGTTATTTTAATCTGTAGCTCCAATATTCACGTACTGTGCAACTGACAGTTTACATTATTTTCCCAATTGCCAGCTTGCAGATACACAGTTGTTGATTTATTAGGCACCATACCTTTCTGTGGTCATTTCCATGGTGTT
>OZ024896.1:12261999-12372653 GCA_964017195.1 Siderastrea radians
TGGATGTGAATATTGTACTACAGCTTTATACTTACTGCGGCCTTTGTCAAAAGAAATACGGACTCTCGGTTGGCCAAATGTAAGTCGGGATCAATCTTCATCATATTACGAACTCTAGTTTGCGGAAACTGTGTTAATCGTCCTGTTGTAGATTCTTCATTTTGCAAGTTCCCTTCCGCGGAATCCGCTAACTGATCTGCTACGTCCGCCATCTTGAATCTAAGACTGGCGGGAAAAGAAACTCATTTCCAGTCCCCGGGCTCTGGTTTGCTGCGGTGTACTTCCGCCGGAAGTTAAAGAACAGCTCAGGTGATTTTGTCATTACTGCCAGAATTCTCTCCCTTTTCCCTTTCTGTGCTTTCTTTTTTAAAATTTTACTCAAGGTTTAAAAAAACACTAATCTCTGTAGGACAAGCAAATAAGACCCAAAGGATTCTGGTAGCTGCAGTCAAATAACGTAATCATGAACGCCGAAGCAGTCAAATCCGCGTGCAATTCTTTTCAATACCGAAACTTCACAAGTTTCCATTTTAAAAGGGCTAAGAGGAGAGATTAGATGTCCTGGCGTATAAATATAAAAAAGGGGTATATGTTGTACAAATAACGACCACAATACAGTAGAATCTCGACAACCCCAACTCGTACTTCTCGATAACTTGGAAGACAGATTTTCCTGCCTCGCTCAATACAGAAATTTAACTCATTCAAACGTTCATCATCATTCTGTAACTTCCCCTGACGAGTCGAGTTTTCGAGTATCATAAGTTTCCATGTGTCTAACTTTCAGTGGCCCCTGTTCAGACCTGTTCATGATCATGGCGAGAACGACAAGCCTCGTTACCAGGCATGGAGAGAGGACTATGGGAGCGATATGAAGTTGAGGCTCCCGCGTACAGCTGACAATGCGTCATGGGTAAAGTTTAACTGAAAGACGACTAACGCGACTAACGTAAGAAACACGAGAAACATAAAGACAAATGTTCCAAATTAATACCCAAAGTGGCTTTAATAATAATAGATAATTTAAGTTTTTTTATGATACAAGTACGACTTTGTACTTTCCAGTTCACTCAGGTGGCCGGCTCTACATTGTCCTTAATGTAATATATAACGAATCCTCGTCAAAGAGACCCGAGGACTACCTCGTTGCTCGTTGATTTGTCACCCTGTTTTACTTCAAATACACTGAGATAAATGCGTATCGTGTAGTTTTTATTAGATATCCAGGGGTGAACAAGTGACTCGCTGATCCCTACCTTACATTTGTCTTAAGGATATTTCCCCTTCTGATCTTTCTGAGACTCGGAAATTAAAAGGAGTTGATCTTGTAATTTCTTGTACACCGTTTTCTGTGGTACTCTTAGGACTTAAACTATTAATTACTTGAGTTTTTGCAGAATATTTTCCTCGACAGCTGTCTGACCCCATCGCGAATTTCTCTAATTCTCCAGCAGTAGAGACAAGGGTTTAGCATGGCGGAAACAAAAGTTAAAAGGGTGGATACTTTAAACGCTGTAATTAATTCCAATGATTTTTCCCACAACGTGAGCAAAATAACATTCAACACAAACGGAAGGTAACACAAGTAGAATAAAGCCAAGATCAGAAGAACAGTGACAACGGATTTTTTATACTTCGCCATGTTGATAGAAGGCTGTCTTACGCTCTGCAATGTCCCATTCGCTTGGACTTGTTGTTGATGTCTCCGGATGATCCGAAAAACTTGAAGATAAGTTAGGGTGGTTGTTAAAAAGCAAAACACCAGCAGGCAGATAATTACCGTATTTGTTATTTGGCAATAAGTTCCTGTTAAAATATGCAATGTACGGTACACTATCAGTGGTATGGGTAGAAATAGAATAAGGACGAAGAGTCTCCCAACGCGGCCAGAATCCATCCAACTTCGCCGAGTCATATACAGCCACCTCTCGATCGCCATATAAGTTATAGTTAGGATGGTAACAGCAATAATGTAGGTTCCAAATCCACCGAAAATTAAATGATTATAAAAGAGAAAAGATTTCTTGGTCAGGAATGACTGTCTCAAAACACTAACTATTTCCTTTGCAGCCTACAAAGGCTGGAATATGAGTCCAAGGATGAAGTATTCCAACGATAAAACACCGAGTAGGCGGTAAGAAGGACTTCTATGGGATTCGTTTCTCCGAATAGCGAGTGCAACAAGCAGATTCCCAGCCACTGTTACCGGGGACATTGCTGCAATGACAATAGACGTGGTGAATGTCACGAAGGAGTAGTAATTTGTACTTGTGTTCCAAAACAACGCGACCCTTGCATCACAATGAGTGTTGTTCATAATCAATGGACTAAAATCTTTTACACCGTCAGGAAGTAAACTAGTTGTGAACCGAGCGACAGGGTCCTGATCGAAATGACACAGCTGAAAGTCGGGTCGCTGTAAAGCCACGATGTTTTACATCATTTTCACTTCTCTTTACCAATGCCTTTACCAAATGCACGACAAACGAAAACCAAGGATATCTGCTGATGTTTCACGTTCTTCAATTCTGCAAAATAAAGCAATTATTTGACTAATAAGGTCTCTGCACTTCGTAGAAAATTATCGTCACAAATCAGGTGAATATGTTGAAGTTCAATTTTATCCTTGGTTCAATTTTATTTTCCTTTGTTCTTTTTTATGTTAATATATGATAATGAATATGAAACAAAAGAAAATAAAAATTGAACCAAGGATAAAATTGAACTGCAACAGATATCTGTAAATACAAAGGTGATACGTGCAAATATCAGTATGATATCGCCTGATATCAGGAAGTCAATGTATGGTTATAAGCAAAATGCAAATCGTGTTCACCTTTTTCTCTGCGGATCTAGAGATATCGTTGAATGTTAGGCAGACGTCTGTAACTACAAGCCCGGTTCTATGGATAGACACTCAGGATGACATTGCCTGATAACAAGAAGTTACCGCATGGTAACGTGCGAGACTCGTATTCGCTTGTCACACGCTTAAGGAAAATATCCTTGTACCAATTTCCGCTCAGTAAGATAGTTATTATCTGAATGAAATTATTAGAGAAAAACCACGGACTAAACCAATAACAATAAAGAAACTGCAAGAAAATAAAATGCTAATCAGCCAAAAAGCCATTTAAAAAGAACCTTTTGCAAACATCGCTAGTCCACGGAACTAGGAAATTAGTATGATCGATTTAAACCCTCCTGATCTTAGAGAAATGGCAAAAACATCGTGTAAATTTTGAGAAAAGCACTGACGGAGTATAATTAGCACCTCCACCTTGCTGTCGTTTAACGATCGTTCCCCTCACAGCCTTTGTACTTTATTGCTGATTTTTCTTTAATCTTGTTTCTCAATTAAAATTAATAATTTGTATGCAATACCTCAACAGGAATCACTTTCGCCTTTTTAACTTGGCATTGAAGATTTTTTTTCCAATCAATCGTTGCACCTGTACTTTGTGTTGACTGGAACGTTTTTGAACAGTTTACAGTCTATAATTAAAAGCGTAGTTTGCCATATCTTAAAGAGTAATTTTTGCCTTTTTCTTCCTTTAGTGTGTTATTTTCGACTCAAGTTTTGTCCCTGCGTTTTGTATTGTAAATGAAAACGCTTTTGAGTTGTTTGCACCATCAGTAATTACAATTTTTTAACGAATTAAGATTTCGCCATCAATCAAATTTTTTTGCAAAGCTTAGACCAAAAAGGTTTTTGAGAATTCTGCACTACGAAATATTTTTAAAATGCCCTGGTTTACAGCTCTTGAGAGTACGTTTTGAATTTATTACTTTTTAACAATAAAGGTTTCCATCGGGAATCGTCGTATCTAAGTGTTACATTGTAACTAAAAATAAGTTTCGCGGTTGGATGCACAGGATGGGTTTGCACAGTGGGGTATTCTGCCTCGTCCCCAGGCGCCGGTTTAGTGCGGGCAAACAGGGAGCGCGGGGCGTCGTGGGAAGGATGCAAAACGTTCAACGGCTGCAGTGCATTCATCCCACAACGCCACGCGCACCATCATATAATAAGGAGGGACGCCTGGGGGACGAGGCAGGGGTCTCTGTAAACCTTGAAGTGCTTATGTTGACATTGACGCCCCATGAACCCGTCACCCACAAGAGAGCCGAAGATCCAAATTGAAAAAAAATCCCAAACTTTCGTGTTGAAAAATGTTGAACGACAAAACGCATCACATGAAAATAACGGGGATTTGCTCAACTGCTTAAGCTTTCCACTGAGTGGCCACACTTGGTTTTCACTCACGGATATTTCAATCAATTTTGAGGTCTACTGACCATGAATTATAACTTTAATACCAAACATCCAGTCGCAGGGAATAAAATTTGGTGCCTTCGATTTGTCTCCTCGGTTCATACTGAGGGGACAAGTCACAGCGGCTTGTCCCCTCAGAAAGGCTTTTATTATCCCCTCACGTGTACTATGACCACTTTGTGAGGCCTTCTCAATTTTATTCACGTTCCTCTCCGTTCGTTAGTTAGTTAATGTAATGAATTTAATGGGAGAGGGTAACATACTATGAAGCTCATAAATTTGTGGCCTGAAATATAATTACAAGCATATACAAAAATACAGAATTACAATCTTATATATTAGATATTAAAAATAGTTCATAGATGGCCACAATTTTGTCAGTGAAAAACTGTTGATGTGATGCCCTCGATAAAATATTATTCATTTAGTTCAAAGCCACTCTAAATTGGCGTGGACCCGAGCCGCGTTTTGACGAGGATCTCCATTCAGAAACGTGTAAATTCCCGGATGTAACTTCTCCGCACGCGTCAACACAATGGAGTAGTCAGCCTCTGTGGCGAGCTGCAAGTCCTGACGCAACTGCCGCTTAGCAGTGTGGTCCAGTGGAACTGTGCCAAATGACCTAAAAGGAAGACGGCGAAAGAATAGAATGAGGGAGTAGTGACTCGCAATGGTAGGACTGTGAAGTTTGGTAGGACTGTGAAGTTTGGTAGTACTGTGAATGGTACTGCTAGGGCTGCGAACAGGAACTGGCCTCTACACTGCCGTGAAAAGCATAACTTGTATTGGTAGGACTGTGAAAAAACACTTGACATTGGTAGTGCTGTGAAAAGGAATTGGCATCGGTAGTACTCTGAAAAGGAGTATTGGCAGTGCAGCCTCGGAACAGGAACTAGAACTGCATGGTTGCCACAGAGATCGGTATTTAAATTCCTTGACTTTTCCCTGACTTTTCCACAATACAAATTAAATTTCCCCGACCAACCAAATACAAATCAGATAGTAGCTGTCTCCAACCTCCCTTTATAGCCGTCCTTTCCATCCATTTTATCACTGAGAATGACAGATCGCATTCTTCACTATGCAAAAAAACCCACTACCGAGGTGACGGTGAAATTATTCTTTCAGCCTTTGGTACAAAAATATATCAATGCCGCGGTCAAATTTCAATTTCCTTGACCCGGATTACACTTCCCTGATCTTTCCTTAACCCTTTTCAAGCCCCAATATCAACATGCATATTCTCCTCACCGTTTCCATATATTTCCTATGTTACTAGTTGGGAGAATTTGATTAAACATCAAGACATTTCATGTCTGGTGACCATTTCCTTTATTCTCATGACCTATATATTTGATCAACTAGTGATATTGTAAGGAGAAATTAGATGCTTGTCACTCTTGGGGCTTGAAGGGTTAACCTTCAAGAATTTTATCTCCCTGATCATTTCCTGACCTGTGGCAACTCTGTATTTGTGGTGCTGTGAACAGGAATTGGCACTGGTAGGAATTAGCATGTGTAAGAGCAATCAACTGAAAACATGACCAGAAAAATCAGACCCCGTCTACACTCATGCGTCCATATTTCAAAACACACTATTTTTATCGTTTTTTTTTTCTTATAATCATACACTAAAATGATTGAAAACGCTGATTGACGTGATCGTAAACGAAGTCGTTAGAAACCGTTTGGCTTTGAATACTCGTCATTGTGCCAAGGACTGAAAACGAAGACTTGAAAACGCAGACGCCGTTTTCGATCGTTTTATTGCGGGGAATTTAAAAAAGCGGATTGACCATGCGCGAAACGAAAACGCAATGGCGTGGACATATGAAAACGACACAAAAATTCTAGCGAGGACGAAAACATTTTGCTACGATTTCGGGAAAATAGGAAAGAAGACTTCTTTAAAAAAAAAGCATTGGTGAGAGGGGCCCCCATGAGAACAATGACAACACAGGAAAGTCAACACCAGCGCAAGAGAGATGTTAATTTAACTCGACCCAGGGTTAGCCTGTGTGGCAGGTGCGAAGAAAGGCAGCCCAGGCTAACGTTGAGAGCTGCGCATAAATTAGACTGTTTCTTCTACGCTATGCATAATAATGACATCGGCAACATTTAAGAGTTTTTATGGAAATGCTATAAAACATCATAAATTGCCATAAATAAGATGAAGAAGAAGAAGAAGAAGATAAACTTTATTAATGTGTCAAGGCCACATAGCCTGGGAAAATCCCATACTAATTTGGGGACACAATTAACAGATATTAAAAATATGTAGAAAGAAAATTTATAATACTTAGAGAAAGAATTCGAAATAAAAATAATTTGCCTTATTTCATTGTTGTATTGGTCATTATTTGAGGGCTTCCTGGGCTGGTTTAAAGATTTCTGGGTAAGAAATCGACGTTTTCATTTTCCATGTTTGCTCAAGTTTAGAATAAAATTAAGTCTGCCTGTGGTGCGAATGGGAAAGGAAAATGTCCGTCGAGCTTCCTGATATGATCCTCCTCTCCCTCTCCCTCCCCTTTGACCCTTTAAGCCCCAATATCAAGATGTATGTTCTCCTTACTGTTCTGCGTACATTTGTTATGGTATTAGTTGGGAGAATTTGCTTCACATCAAGACAGACAGAGCTGAATAACGCACTGCGCATGTTCGTTACGTCACTGTTCTCCTCCACTCTCGTCCCCGAGCTGCGATCCTTTCGGCCATCGCCACGGATCACAGCTCTGGATTGTGGAAAATGTGTGTTCGAACCGGACAATAAAGTGTTGAATATTTTGTTCTTAATGCCGATTTAGAGCTGGGAGATGTTAAAAGAAGAATTCGGTGTCTTTGGCGATATCATTAAGGTAAGTAAAGCTTTCGTTCACTAGAAATTGTGGTTGAAAAGCTTTTTATTTAAAGCTTTATTGCGGAAGTCGAAGTGTTGTAAAGCGGCAGTGTCACGGTTCATAAAGATACCTTATTCTCTTACAATGAACTTTTAAATGAACTTTTAGCACAATTCGTAAAATCTCGTTTAAGCCAAAATTTCACAATTTTACCGATGAAAACAAATGTTTTTCAAACTGAAATAAGATACAGTATGGTATTGGCTGTCCAAAAACACACAGACTTTTCTTAACCACGCAATACTGTGCTTAACCAACGGGTTTGTTTACCATACGGGAAAATCCCACAAACACCGGCCATTTTAAATAGCCCGCCAGGCCTGCCAAGTCAGGTTCGCGCGCGGTCGCCCGCGTTTTGCACCGCTGACCGTTCATCGTTATTCAGCTCTGTCATCAAGACATGTTATCTTTGGTGATCATTTTCTTTGATTCTCTTGTCCTGTATGTGTGAACTAGTGGTGATAATATCAGGAGAAATTAGATGCTTGTCACTACTGAGGCTTCAAGGGTTAAGCGCGTGCCACGCCAGCTAACCCAGAGTTTGAATTCTTTTCAACACTCGCGCACTGTCGCTCACGTTATACATACGATTTAGCTTCCACGTATTTGATGAGCGCCAGAGCTTTTCTGTCAAGAAGACGCAAAAAATTATCGATGAATCCCTCACGGACGCCACAAACGTACGGAAGAAGATGGAGCTGCAAACAAAGACAACCAAAGGGTCTCAGTGACCATCTCATGGACTGTACGAGGATGATGTTGTTTGGTCATCGATTTAGTGTACACTTACATCATGCATAAATGTTTGCACCAGGATACCGACTTCTTCAGAGCTGTGAAACAAGCCCCTAAAATACAGACAAAAAAAAACACGAGAAAGCGTTATTTAACATCATTAATTTAATTCTCAATCTGGGTCATTGAATTTCTCGCTTCTTGATTGGTTCACCCGCCCATGTTATCAGCGAATAACCCAGCTTACCTTTAAGGAAATTGCCTGCCACGCCAAGTGCCCTGGCATTCAAAAGTTTGCTCCAAAAAATTAAGTCTGGGAGACTTAATTTTTATCAGTGCCTTTTCAGGTGACTGTCATAAAAGAATCACATTTTGTCCTGCCACAAGGTCCCTCATAGATTGCATAATGGAATTCCATCAGTCACCCCAAAAAGGCCCTAGGAGAGTGCCAAAAGCCTGTGTTGTCTAAAATTTTCACTGAAACTGATAGGTATCTACCCTGTATTTTAATATAAATTTATTGATTTTTCTATGACCTCAACAACAAAAGTATGCTCTAGTAAGTACCTTTAACAAGCCCTGCACAAACACATCTGAATCGTACAAATTAGAGTCACTAGATAATGTCTCCACTGCATAGCGAGATCGCTGACACTCCTCAGGAGACAGCAATAATGCCAAGGTATTAACCATCTGTGAAGACAAAACAGCAACAAAAGTCAAGGGAATTTAGTGCAGAACCATGTAACTAAGCATTTTGGTTTAAATAAGTATTGCTTTAATATGACAGTATTTTTGCTTACAGACCAGTTTAATATAGTGCGGATATGTGGGATACGTAGGAATCATGGATAAGTAGGGGCTGTGAGGGCTTTATTTCCACCTCATCCCTCACTAACAGTTAAAAATTTAAACGAACAATTTGAAATTCATCAGCTTGATGCCAGGGATGCTAGGGATGATGGGATCTTGTATCCAAGTGATGGGGAAGTATGAATGAAGCCATAAATTTATACCCAAAGAAATACCCATGGGCCAACACAAAACCTACATGTACCAAAATATCATGCCATTTTCCGTGTCCAAAGAATATCTCATTACGTCATTTTTTTTCTTAGTCATATAAGGTCTTTACCCCCCCCCCCTGCCACCAACCTCCTACACATCAAACTCATGAATTTAACCCCTCCCCCCCACCCCACCTAAGAAAGAAAAATTGTTCACACAGCTCTGTCACTTTTAAGTTGAGTATCCCACTCCCCCTGGTGCAAATAAACACCTCTCCCAAGCTCTGGCCAAGACTGTCAAATGAGAAACAAAATTCTGAACTATTACCAAGTTGACTTTATCCAAGGCTTTTCCAACAACTAGAGTACTTCCAAATGTCTGTAGATGAGACGTAATTACTCTGGCAAAACAAAACAGGGAAGGACATTACTATAAATGAAGGAACAACAACAAAACAGCAAGTAACAGTCTGACTCATAACAAAGATGTAAAGTTATTCTTACCCAGGACTGGTAAGTTGACAACAAAGGACCAATAGCATAGTCTCCCCTCCCTCCATTCCTGAGTAACTGCATGTATTTGAGAGGAAGGTTTATAAAATAAATACCCCTAAAACGTTTTTAGAATTCCTTCCCTTGAATAGCCATTGTGTACCCCTTTTAGAAGAAGGTAAAAGAAGAAATGATACAAATCCCCTAAGTAGCAACAACTTAAGACACCTTAGCAAGTAATTGTTTGCACAGGTGGTAACCTGTGCTGAACAAGAGTTCCCAACCTTAAGAAACTGCAGCAAAACTAAAGAGTGAGTGACTTGCCAAATGGCTGCTATGCTAAGAATGAACTTGAAAGGGCTGGCTACCCCAGATATTGAGGTAATCTGGTGCCTAGGGGGGTACTCTGGATTTCAAGTGACGGGGATGATTGAAGGATTTTTTTGGGTTTGAAATTTTCGATTCCAGGATTTTTTGGGGTAGGAAAATTTGGCAAGTATTTCTTTAGGTGGCTTGATTTAAGTGGGGATTTTTTTGGGTATTCAAAACAATCTGAAGATTTGTGGTAGTGCCCGCGCATCCCAGCCACGTAGTTCTGTGAATAAAGTACAACCAAACTTATTCTTGCCCGAGTGGTCTTGTTTAGAGTTGTCATTCATAATGCTATTGTTGAAACAGAAGATGTTCTTGGGTGTTCCTAGTGTTTTTAGAATGACTAAAAGATGAGGAAAGGATAAAATCAGCTGGTATGATGAATATAAACAGACACAAACATTCAATTTCTCGTGTTTTTTTTCGTATTACATCATTTAATCCTTTCTGGAAATTTTTAAGGCTCGGAAGTTCGGCATGGGATTCTTTTGGGGTTAATTTTTGGTCCAGGGATTTTTTTTGGGTTTTGATTTTTGCCCCCATTCGATCATCCCCGTCACTTGAAATACGGAGTACCCCCCCCCCCCCTGGGATCTGGTGCCCATTTCCCTTGCAATGATTTTCCACTGGCCTTAATTCCCAGGATGCACAGGGCACCCAGGGAGTACTTGTATTATTTTGAATGCAATGTGAAGGTACAAATGAAGCCACAATACAAGTGGACAAAAGGCTATCATACTCAACCCTTGCTTTCAGAAACACCTAATTGATCAGTTATAACCTTAAATTAATGTTCTTCCAGAATCCAACAACCCCTCAAAAACTTGGCAAAATCTCTCCCCCGAAAAGTAGCAAGTTTCAAACTCAAAAAAGTCCTTTGCACCTTCCTATCACTTTAACCTAAGCACACATTTGCCTCCTTCCCACCCCTCCCTCATTACAAGGAAGAGTACCACACATGATCTCACATGGAGGTGCACTATGTACCCCTCATGATGTTAAGAAGACTTGTCAGTATGAAAAAAGAGAATTCATGGTACCTCATCAAGAAGTGATCATCAAAAGTCTTTCCTTGTCCTGGGCCAAAGGCAGTCTCACTTAACTAAATCAGAACCAAATTACTGTAAGATACTTACATGAATGTCAGTTTTAAGGTTACCAACAAGAAGAGCAAATACACCCCCTCGTTCATTCACAGTGGCAGGAGTGACTTGTTGTAAGATACAAAATGGAATGGAACGGATCTTTATTTTCATTTACACTATTGAAGGAGCTTACATGTATAGGGGAAGTTAAAACACATCCCATGTTGCATTCACACTGAGAAACTTGCTTTAAGGCCGTGAAGCAGGAATGGTTTTTTTTTGTGTTCACACTTACATGTACTTGTAGGAAATAATGCTCGAGCACATCACAAGTATATTGCATTCACACTAATTATAATTACACGGAACTTGTTGTAAGGACATAAGGCAGAAATGAATCTTTTCTTGTTTTCAAAACAGAGTCTTCTGTTGCTTTTTTGCACACGTGTTCATGCAAATGTGAATTTAAGATAATGTATGCAAGTTTATGCATTCAAGGGACACTGCAAATTAATAAGCTTTTTGTAAGTTGAATATATACTCACTGGAAAGGAATCAGGAATGCCAGCTGTTCGAAGACTTGTTATCATCTGAATAAAGCGAGGTAGGTAAGTACCAAATGTAGACACGGCAGACATCAAATCCTGAAAATGGTGTTTAAACAGGATTACTAGAACCAGCAGGATTCGTCTCATTAAAAATCAGTTTAAAGCCCAGCCAAACGGAGACACAAGTTATCGCAAATTGAAAACTTGCATTAACTTGGGACTCTGTTTGGCCATGACTTGCGTGAACTTGCAATGGCTTATGATGACTTGCGTTCACTTTGATTGAGCTCAAATTTGCATGCAAGTGAATGCAAGTTTTTCTCCTTTTGGCCATCCAATGCAAGTCAACGTAAGTTGGTCTCAGTATTGTTTTCCTTTGTACAGGCATCCACTGAAATGGCTCTCATGCTACTTGCATTAAAATTGCGTCTTCTTGCTAGTCTGTTTGGCCACCCATTGCAAGTTTGTGTTTGCAAGTTCACATTTCCTAACTTGCATTGACTTGCGATTCCATGTGGCCAGGGTTTAAGAATACTACAAGTGGTGTTCAAGGAGGTGCCATGAACAAGTGGTTGATACAGTGGAACAGTCTGTCAATCTTCAGGCCCCGTCCATGCAATCATTCTGTGTTTAATTCAAGAGCTCTGCTGGCTGGAGCCTTAATCTTGTTCCCTGGAAGGTTAAGCTATGCCAAGTAAAAAAAAATTTACTGCAAGTACCTTAGCTTGCAAGACTCTCAGCTTGGCAATAAGAATCCTGACTCGTTCTTCCACCAACTCTACAAATGGCAAGTAACTTTTGAATTCTGAGAATGGAATGACGAGCGAAAGGCCAGAAATATTGATACCAGACTTATCACGACCAGAGAAGATAAAAGAATGGCACACAATGTTGTGATCTTTCAGGACAAATAATTTTGTGTCTACCAGGTTTTCAGGGGCATCTCGCAAAAGTTCACCATGGAGGGTTCGACCTACTACGTATCGAACACTTGATTCCTGTGGAAAATAAAAAACCCACAATAACAATTATAACTTTATTAGGTACCGTATTTTCTCGATTAAACGCCAGGTCCTGAATAAACATCCGGTCTAAAAGAGGAAGTCGGGAATAAGCCCCTCAGACGTTTCTTTGTGGCATAATGAACTTAAGGTGTGAGGGCAAGATACAGGATGTCCAGTAAAACGAACAAAAATCCTTTCTTAAAAAATGGCAGCCCCAAATATACTGCTGATTAAAAAAAAACGCTGGGGCCACCAGACCAAGTTTGAAATAAACGCCGGGGGCGTTTAATTGAGAAAATACGGTATTTTCATATAACATGGCATTACTAATAAAAGGATAAGTTTTTAGGAAACAAAAGAAGAAAAAGGAAAAAATAAAAAAAGACAAAGGTGAAATCATTTACAAGAGTCATGTACCTTGACTCTTCATTAAACAAAGATGCATTACCAGCATTTCAAAATCACAGTTTCTTGCATTTACACAAGGTAGTCCGCACACGAGCCAAAGGCCCAAACGAGCTGGAGCTTAACCCGGTTTCTGTAGCATGAAGCAACTGAGAGTATTGTTACTCCCCCCAGGATGGGATACTAGTCCATCACAGCATTACCCCCAGCAGTACGTTGCCAGTACCCATTTATACATCCGGGTGGAGAGAGACAATGTGGGGTAAAGTTTCTTGTCCAAAGAAACAACACGATGGCACGGACTGGGCCTCGAACCACCGACCTTTAGACCTGAAGTCTAACACATTAACCACTACATCACCACGCCCCCACCTGCATTTACACAAAGGCATATATAAATCCTGAGGCAGACATGCAGAACTGAAAGTAACTGACTGTGGTCATCAGACAATGTTATTGTGACCAGAAATATTGTTCACTAAACTACAAGCAGTCTCTCTCTCCTCTCAGGGATATGTGAGGAAAATGAGCAAGTAAGCAAGCGAGCATGAAAATCGCCTGCTGCATTGAAATGTGACGTGCATGTGACACTAGCAGCTCGACACACAAGTCATGTTTCAATGTGGCAGGCGATTTTCACACTCGTTCGCTTGCTTGTTCATATTCCTCAACTATCCCTAAGCAGAAAGAGAGACTGCTTGTAGTCTAATTATTATTCTCCCATGTCTGCCAAAGTCCCAGCTGTGGTCAAAGCAGATGAATAAAAAAGTCTGTCTTGAGCATTTTTTCAACAACCAAAATGGTGAGCTATGCCCTGGAGGGAGGGGCGTAGTGGTGCCAAAGGGTATGGTTTTTGAGCCATTTTAGTCTGAAACGGGGTATAGATTTGACTATTTTGGTCCGAAATAATGGTAAGGTTTGTGCGATCTGGTCTAGAATTGGGTATGGTTTTTAGAAGAAGCTACTTTTTTATTATTATCTTCCCTTGTTTTAATTAATATCGGAAATTTGAAGCCCTTGTCAAATGTCTACGCAAATTACTGAAGCAGTTCCTAGGCAGGTCTAAAATAGGGTGGGGAAATAAGATTTTTTGGTCTGAAATAGGGTAAGGCCCATTTGTACTACTGTGCTAGGCTGGCCTCGGCTACGACTTGGTTTCAGATGTTGAATTGAATTCAGTTGAATAAAATAGCTATTGCCAATAACAAAACACCGACTAGCGGTTGTAGGAATAAATTCAAATAAATGCACTCTAATGTATTTATAATTTGTGAATTGAGTTTGGCACAGTAGTAGCACGACGTTGGAAAGCAAGTCGCACTAAAGTCGAATTTACGCACCTATCAATGTAAACCCCATGGGGGGGGGGGAGTGCGGGCAAGGGGTGGGATTTGACCAAGAAGTAAAAATTTTGGTCAATTGCCCAAGGGTGGGGAAGCATACGTTCACCAAATGTAGTTTAAAAATCCCCACCCAGGGGCAAAATACCAAATAAAAGACGAGCTGTGCTCATACCTTTAATAACTGGTGACTTAAACTTGGTATGAAGCTCACAAACTTAATTTGGCTAAACTACAGAATGTAGATGCACTTACACACATGGCTCATTTGGCTCGTTTGCTCACTGCCGAGCCAAATGAGCCACCACATACATACACCAGTATACACCCAACACTTAACGCTCAAATAATCCTTTTTCTCGTTCTTTTTATCCACTGCCGAGCCAAACGAGCCACCACATACATACACCCAACACTTAATGTTCAAATAATTCATTTCTCGTTCTTTTCATCCTCTGCTGAGCCAAACGAGCCAAACGAGCCACCACATATATACACCCAACACTTAGCACTCAAATAATTCATTTCTCGTTCTTTTTATCCACTGCCAAGCCAAACGAGCCACCACATATATACATCCAAAACTTGAGCACTCAAATAATTCATTTCTTGTTCTTTTCATCTACTGACGAGCCAAATGAGCCACCACATTGTATACACCCAACACTTAACGCTCAAATAATTCATTTCTCGTTCTTTTCATCCACTGCCAAGCCAAATGAGTCACCAAATCTAAATGCCTTCAAAAATGGCCCTGTATCCTGTAGTTGCTTCCTTGATTTAACCTATCTCCCTTACGAGAAAACATGTGTGATGTACATCATCATGCCTGTAAGAGTATTTAATAGACAATGAAAACGAATTTAAACTGGAACTTTTTAATGGAACTTTTAATGTGACGATAGATCACTATCCTTATAAAAGGTGCTCTACACTCGAGACTATGAATCTTTCAAACTTGATTTCAAGAGACAACTGGACTTTTCAAAGCCAAGAAAGAGGATGCCATGTAACCACGCTTAATCTTGGTCCCAGTTTGTCTGTCGAAAAAATCAAATGTCCTGACCCCCGAACAAAGGTAATCGATCAAACCTCCCACTGAGGGGATGGACTTCGCCGTCAAATCCCCTCCCCTTGCCCGCACTCCCCCCCCCCAACGGGGTTTACATTGATAGGTGCATTAACTCCATCAATAACTGATGTTCGGCATGCCTGTAGCAAGACGTTTGAAATGGGCCTAAGGGTATAAAGGAGTGGGATGCACACCCTCACCAAAATTTTCAGGGAGTACCCTTCCCGGCAACTACATGGACAAGTCCTCTCAACCCCCCCCCCCCCCAACTCCCGAGCAATACTTTAACGCAGTGCTGTTTTTCAATATTTTGCAATATGATAAGTGCAAAAAGGTGGAATCTACCAGTGAAGGTGAGGAAACTGGGAATGATGGGTTTGAAGAACAGGAAATTTAAGACTTTGTTGTGTAAGGTGGTTCTAATAAAAGCCACTGAGCAGTTTCAACCATACTTTCCTGTGGTATTAAATAAATATGTCATCAAATACCTGGGATTCGGCATCCCCAACTCCCCTCCACACATGCTGTAATCTAGGTCCTAAGACGTTATCCCAATAAGACAACACTATGGCAACGAAAGGTCCGCTTTCCGCGAGCATGGACATATGCTTTGATGAAAGATTCGAGAACCGGAAACCATCGTCCGCCGGAGTTGTCCAAAAACTCACAGAAGTATCCTCACCAAAACACTCCTTCTCTTTGGCCATGCCATCCATACTGTTCATAAACACGGTAATGCAGTCCTATTGGCTTTAGAATTTACGGAATCATCCTCGATTCAAGCTAGCTGGGAATTAAGTAACCCCTGGAAGACCTTGGAAAACAAAAAACATTGTCCGCCATTTTGTTTAGAAACATGTTTGGTCCCAGATCTCCCTCTTTCACTGTTTCCCAGGATGCATATTGTGATGGTCCGATGATCTGGAAAAATTGGAAAATTTCCAACTTGTTCGAAGGTCTGTAAATAATGTGAACAATAGACATGAACGTGGCTAAACAAAGTTAACAAAGCGTCACGCTGTTTTTTTTTTTTTTTTTAACAACTGGTGAAATTTTATCATCAAACCAAAAGCCTGTCAATGGTCGCCTGGGGTAAATGGAAAATGTTGAACTGTGTTGAAAGGAAATGATGAATCCGTTTGGTCAGGGCCCTCAACTAGTTCTTTAAGCCCAATAGTGATCAGCATCAAATTTCTCTCATCAGATCAGTGTATTATAACACATATAGGTCATGAGAATTTAGCAAGTGATCACCAAAGATAAACTGTCTTGATGTTTAAGCAAGTTCTCCTAATTAGTAATCAATAAAATCTATGGAGACCAGTAAGGAGAATTTTTATAATGATCTTGGGGCTTAAAGGGTTAATTCCGACCGTCAAACTGGGGAGAGGGTGGCCTTACAGTCAACCCTTTCTTTGCGAACACGATGTTATCGCGGGCACCCCATAACATCAACTCTCTAATGAACGTCATCGGGACAAAAGGGATTGGACTGTTCATGCAGGACAAAAATGTAGACAGCCTCCGACGCACACGTTTCTTGTGCTGGTGAAAAAAAAATTGTGACGCCCCCAAAGAAGGGGAGCACGAAAACGAGACGGCGCGAAGAGGATGATGGGGAGGAGGCAAGTTTAAGAACTTTTCTTTCTCGCGACGTTTCGACTGCAATACTGCTAGTCTTCATCAGGCGATGAGGTCGATTGTTTACGTGTCGCTATTTGTTCCATCGTGAGACAAACGAATAAACGTTCATCTTACCTATCTTACACCACGATGAACAGTAAACACATCTTTAATGACATGTTTAATCCAGATCATGAGAAATCGTTACTGTCAAAGCAACCTAGTTCTTTGTACAGACATACGCAAAAATCAACAAGTATGTCAATTCTCTATTTGTGTGCCTTGAACACCAAGAATATTACAACGGTTCTTTCCTTTTTGAAATCCTATCTTTGCACAGTGCTTAATACCTAAATGGTCCTACAGCTAATACTTAAGCAATATACCACACATTTCTATGGTTTATTGGTTCAATAAACCACGCGGGATGTTGGAAGAACACGAGAGGAGATTGTAAGTCACGAGCCGAAGGCAAGTGATTCACAAGCTTTTCTAGTGTTATTCCAACATCCCCAGTGGTTTATTGAGCCAATAAACCATAAAAATGTGTGGTATATTGCTTTTCTTTGATACCTACATTTTACATGTGGTTTACTGGTATAATAATCAATAGGTATTGACCAATCACAGCGCGCACGTTACCTTCAGTTATTGTATACACATGTATATACAGCTAAATAAGAAGTAAGTTGAAATTGTGCGTCTTAACCAAAATTAGCGCCCTTACATGATATGATCATTATCGGTGCATTCAGTTATTTATTTTAAGGGCAACGTTAAGAAATAGCACAGCATTCTGAAAGGACACAGGACAAACGTTCAGCCCACAAAAAAACGTTGAACGGCACAAAGATACCTTTATGAATTTACCTGTACCATATTACAAATTCTATATCTTGGTTCCAAAAAGCCCAGAGGCTACTGAAAATGTGCTAACTTTAGAAAAACTGCTTGGAGTTGCACGTTTGCTGGAAACTAATTAAGAGTTGCCCAAAATCCCACAAGTAGCTAAGACACAGCAAACTAATGAATGCAGTGATCAACCAAGCCCCTCCGATCTTGCGATAGAACTGAGTTCGACCTGCTAACCTTAACGCCAGTGCACCACCACATTTGATAATCTTAGACAAGAAAAACGGGCTGCTGAAAATGCTATTAGCTGCAGCTCATAGAGCGGATTTCAATTGAATGTCTTAAAACCAAAACCAACGTAATTTCTCTAAAAATCACACCGGGAATAAACAACAAAATGAAAAAAATCAGAGCTGGAACTTAAGTTATTTTTTCTTCTTTCTTTGATATTTTTCCTGTAATTTCTTTTGTGTGTGTGTGTGTGGCAAAGCTGAATAAATAAATAAATAAATAAATACAAGACGATTAAACACGTAAGGGACGGACCATTTTATTTTTGAGGGGGAGGTTGAACAAATACGAAAAAAAATTCCTGCACACCTTTTGCAGAAGAAATAAAAATCGTGCATCGCGGCACAAACCAAAAAAAATTATTGCAAGCTAGTGAAATAACATTCGTACAAAGCTTTTAGTCACGAAACAAAATTCCTGCAGAAAAAAATCACCCCCCCCCCTCAAAAATGTAATGGTCCATCCCTAAGAGCCAGTTGCATTCGTTTTGTTTTTAGTTTTGATTGGTTAGGACAGTAAAGCGAGATTTTTTAACCAATCACAAAGCGATAAAGCAAAACCAAAGCAACTGCAAACTCGTACCCAGACTTCTTAGGCTTCTTGGTCAGCGCCCGCTGACCAAGAAGCTCTGGGTTGAAGAGATTGAAGCGGCTGTCGCAAATTGCTTTCAAACTCAATTGAAAACCGCTTAATAACATTAAAATTCATATATACGAGAAGGTTTCCCAAACGCCCGTGTTACACGTCTGAAGTTTTCATTAGTCTGGTTTATATTGCTTCTTTTCGAAAGCAAAACCCTCAGTTGTACCAGTACATCGCCTGTCGTTCCATGCGTTGTGCCATTGTGTCTTAGAATACACACCATTTACCAGTGAGCCACTTGTACATTACAACTGGTTCAAGCTGGGCTCGTTTGGACCCCATCTTTCGTACGAACGAACAGAGCCGTCAATCCATCTCCACGTGCCGGAAAATCCAGGATCGTTTTAATGGGGAACGACCCAGACTTGGAAATTGGAGGGAAGAACGTTGCTCATAACAAACTGCTCTCCTTCGATAGTGTTAAAAGTAGCAAGGCTTCCTTTTGGCATCTCTTCGCATCTTAGTTTTGCGTCGTACCAGTTAATTTGAAGACTTAACCAAGTGCTTACAGCAGGAACTGTTGAAGGTTTTCCATCCTTCTTCCTTTCCTCAAGGCAAAAAAACTGTCCAAAAAAAAGAAAGAAATTATTTTGTATGATTTCGAGATGGCCCAGATAAAGAACATTTTTTTCACTGCATATGTTGCTTGTCTTGTGTGGGAAAAAATGAAGGAAATCCATTTTTCACGAGCGCTTGAGTCCGTCGGTTCTTAGGTCGCCCAAAGTTTTACAATGTCTACAGTTGATTAAAAGTTTCAGAGACAAGGAAAGGCAAGGAAGTGCTGCCGAATGTTCGGCTTTTGAGAGCGGGTCTCTGTAAATATCGAGAATCCGATGACAGGACCAAAATTTCGAATTTCTTTTTATTTCACCAAAACGACTTATTTACTTACCTATTTTCGAAATAACGTTAAAAGTTTTGATTACGTTTTACATTATAATTCGATAAGTTGAAAATTTAGGTCTTCTCAAATGGCTGGAAATGCATCTAAAATTAGTGTGTACCCAGTGTACAATTTTAGTTATTTTATTGATTATAGTTTATGAAACTCAGACAGTTGTCGCTGCATGAATCATACAAAAACTCTCTTCCAAATTGATAGTCCATGTTATTTTGTTCCCTTTTCTATTTCGACAGCACGCAGATCAGAATTTCATTTATAATTTTTCTTGGTATATTCGACTCTGTTTGCCACTTGGAAAAGTTAAAATTGGTTGCTTTTTAAAGGTTTTGTTACATGGATGTCATTACCCCTGGCTTCTTAGGCACTTCTCAAAATATACAATATAGGATGAAAAAACTGCTTCCATGTGTTAAAAAAGGCCCCGAGACATTTTTCCCTCGACCCATTGCGCCTCGTTGTCACTGTCAAGCAGCAAAGCTGTGACAGCTTTGCTGCTTGACTTTCAAACACAAGTTTAATTAACGTGAGAACTGCGATATTCCGGGTATTATCCAAAAAACAAAAGAAACCAAAGGCTCAAACCTGCGACATAGTGCTGTTTAAAAAAATTAATAATAATTGAGATTTTTGGCCCTATTTTCCCTTGTTATAGCCAGCAGGCTCCTTGATCATATATGCTTCTTTGTCTTCTAAAAGTACAATTGAAATAATAGCTTATATAATTCTCTCTTTCAAACACATGGCAATATTAAGCAGCTTTGATGTAGAAGAGCCGCAATCTCCAGTCCATCATGGCTTTTCACTGAGAAAATTTCTCTTTCGTTTCGTGCACAACAAAACCAATCATGCAGAGAAATAGTGATTCTAAGAACAGATGAATAATAGATGTTGAAAATCTATCTTATTTGGTTAGGCGTAAATTCGAATAAAGTTCAGCTGCTGAAAAGATTCGCGTCTGAACTGAGCCTTAGCCATCCTCACCCCCTAATTTTCCGACTTTCCATACACTAGCATCAACATTGAGTCCACCAATCACGTGACTTCTCTAGAATGTGCGAAAAACGGCGTCTTTTGTTTTAATAAATTATTATTTCAAAGAAATAAGGGAAGTTGAATGGCATGCGGCGATTGTGCTTTTCTTTAACGACTGCTTAATTTCCCGTCTGTTTCATATTTCTGTTGTTTTGTTCGTTTTGTTTCGTTTCGTTTCATTTTTTTTTAACCTTTGACATTTTTTCAGGAACGCACGTGCGTATGTGCGTAGAGGTAGCTACGCCCCTGGAAAAATAACATTTTCAGTCGGAGGAAGCGTTTGCAGGTGACCGATGAAATTTAGGGCATTTTCAACATACTAGCTCGTGTAGACGCGCTATTACTTGTCTAAAGAAGCCTTTTTATTTCCACAGCTTGTTAAACAACTTTAAAAGTTCAAAAAAAAAAATTAGTCACGAGCACCTCGCAGTTTTCTAATTTTTGTCATGCAAAAAAACAACAACAAAAACAGCGAAAACACAAGGGAAAGATCATCTCAAAATCAGCTAAACTTGTAGAATTGGTCGACTGGTTGTACCTAGATGAAAAGACATAAAGCTCAGCAATTTTTCGAATTGTTTATAGATATCTTGCATACTGGAAACGCGATAATGGATAGCTCACCTCGGTCTTGTCGTTACACAATGGAAAAGAAGAAATGTAGCCCTGAACTGAGAATTTATTGACGTGGCAATTGGAAATTTTGAAAAAAGATACAGCTACATGGGTTGTTTTCACTTATTCAAAAACTGATGAAGCAATCACGTGCATGAATCTTGGTAACTGGTCATTTTGAAGAGCACAGAGAGAGACTTGAATAAACTGCAATCAGCCGGTTTTTTTTTTTTTTTTTGACGGAGCAGGGAGGGCCTGATCGTAGGTTTATGCTTGGGGTGGAGAAAGGAGGAGTGTAAAGTCCAACAGGAGTTTCTGTGTGAAAGCAATTCATTTATCGCTGAATTGCGAACAATGAGAATTTTTTTTTTATTCACGAACATAATCTTTCCATGAAGATTCAGACGCGTGACCTTCATATAAAGAATGCAAACACGGAGATCTCATTAACGTGCAGTTAGTAACTAGGCCAATCAAAACATCGGTAAGGGCAGTACTTTAAAGTCTAGCGAATAATTCAACGTCTAAATAAGGAACGAGAAATTCGACAACAGATATGGCCATACTAGAACTTGAGATGTTTTTGAAGTTTAGAAAGTCGATAAGAGATACACCCATTCCAGGATTTTAAAAGTCTTTTAAGGGTAAGTCGACAACAGATATGAACAATGAAGAGTTCTAGTAATTTAGAGGTTTTAGAAGGTTTAGAAAGTAGATCGTAGTTATGAACAACTTAAAAAGAATTTAGACGGTCTAAACTGATAACAAAGAAAGAGAAGGTGTGCTTTTTTAAGAGACATTGTGGTACCGTGGGATGGACGTGTATTGTAAGGAGTAAAGAGTCGGAAAAGATTGATATATATCAAGACCTGGCGTTGGAACTTCATGCAAAGAACCTGGGTTTGAAAGTCAAACTTGTGCCCTTAGTCATAAAGCATAAGGGGTCGTATCCAACAATTTGCAATAATAATGTCAGTGTTAGCACACCCCAAAAAGGAACGCTACTGGTATTGTAAGAAAATAAGACAAGTGATGAACATTTGAGGTCATAAGCTGTGACTTGATCAAAGGACGCGATAAAATTATTGCCGATGTTCCAATCGTGACAATCCTGAATAATAACATGAGAGCTTTTAAGGGACAATGAAACAAATACTGCAAATTGAACATGATAACAAAGCCTAGAACCCCAACTTGTGTAGAGACAGACCAGGTGGCTATTTCAAGCGCGGCAGAGGAGTTCAACTCTGATCTACCGGGAAACAACTTCAGTGGTCAGATTGGGACTTACACCCGGGAACTGTGGATTTCAAGTCCGTCGCCCTAACTATTCGGCCATGCCCCC
Source organism: Siderastrea radians (assembly GCA_964017195.1). Classification (NCBI taxonomy): domain Eukaryota; kingdom Metazoa; phylum Cnidaria; class Anthozoa; order Scleractinia; family Rhizangiidae; genus Siderastrea; species Siderastrea radians. The sequence goes on from OZ024896.1 coordinate 12,284,534, forward strand.
TGCGTCTTCGTTGATTCCTTGAGTCGTCGAGTATTGCATAGCGACTTCCCTCATATCTGCTTAATTTGGGTTGGTTATCTTAATGAATTATTTATCATGTTTACGTGAACTTTTGAATGCCTTTATAATAAAAATACAAAACATTACTTCAGATCCAAGTCGGAATCCAAGATCTCGAGCTGACAAGATGGGGCAATCTCTCCACTGTGTCTTCAGTGTATTTTTTCTTGTCGTCAAAGTTGTCTTCGGCGGCGATGAGAAGTCTCTTAGCTGTGGATCCAAGTTAAAGTACGCAGTTTTTCAAGACCATCCGTTCCACGCTCTCAATTCTACAAAGGTTGACTTAGCTTTTGTTGAAACGGCAAAGCACTGTTTGTTGAGATGTGTTAAAAATCAACACTGTTTTTCCACAAACGTTGCTGTTAGTCCATCGCAATATGGGAAAGTACTTTGTCAGCTCCTTTCCTCTAACAAATACAATTCCTCACAGAACTTTGGACAAAGTGGCCTTTTTCATCATTACAGTATTTCGGTAAGTAACTGTCAGTTTTCACCTTTTCATTCGTAAATCTCTGGCTTAAAGGAAACAGGTCATTCAAATAAAACTAAATTCAAGATTCAGCATTATCGTTTTCCGTGGTACTGTTTATTTAGCTGTACAAGGCTGAGTTTTAGGTTTGGCAGCTGGTTTGAGTCGGTAGGTGAAATCCCCTAAAGTTTTATCATTTGAATGAAAGTTGTTGAGTAGTACTTATCGTGATACTGGCCAACATACTGAACATATTCTACGAGGTGGCTTTCCCAGGGGCATCCAACGAGAAAATTTTAGCAAAATGTTTGAAATATCACTTTTTGCTCTCTAAGATTGTTTCAGAGCTTTTTAAAAGCATATTTGTGTGAGTTAATACAGGTTGGGCTGTTCGGCGTTCTTAGCTGAAAATTTAGGCCGCAAAAAATTTTAGGGAACAGAATCCTATCCTATGCTAGCTAACCTTATTTCAGTACACTCTGAACGACGTATTTGTCCCTCCGAAAACAATAGGAATAAAGAGACGATTATGATGAGATTCTTTTTGGATGTAAATGAACTAAAGTTTCTCTTCTCCGAGATCATTTCTGTCGTCACCCGTTTTGCAAGGTGTCTCAACTCGTTGGACATAAGCTGATTCTCTATTCAGTAGTACTAACCAATCAGAGGGCCCCTTTTCGTATCCAGGTGTTGTTAGTATTGTGACATGCGACATTTTGGAAGTCAAGATGAATTTATTAAGGCTTCTCCACTCTAACCCCTCAACCCCCGATCTTGATGAAGTCAAAAACACGTTTTAAAACGGTTTAAAACACTATTCTTTGCCTAAAAGTTGACGTTTTGGCAGGACTTCCGCGGCACAATCATGACCACGAGATGCAGTGCTGCTTACCTCTTTGAAACTTAAAATCAGCTTTACTGCGGGGAAATGACGTGAGGCCGATATGAAAGTTCTAAGTGCACAAAAAACATAATTGTGTGCTTTGATTTTTACAGTTTTTTTGCCTTGTGGCAAAGAAGACGGATGGAACACCTTCAACACTTCCTGCTACAAACACTTCACAGAGACATTAACCTGGTTTGATGCCAAAATGAGATGCAAAACGATGCATAAAGGAAATCTTGTTATTTTAAACACTGTCGAAGAGGAGCATTTTCTTATTGGCAACGTTCTACCCGTAACCTATCAAATCTGGATCGGTATCCATGACGACGATCCTGGCACACCCCGGATGTGGCAATGGATCGACGGTTCTGTTCCTTCTTTTGAACGGTGGGGACCTAATCAGCCTAACCTGCATTCAACCCAGTGCGCCACTTTCTTAAATGGCCGAAAATATTTTCAGTTAAACTGGAACCACGATTGGAACGACAGGCCTTGTTCTGCCCTAAACGCTGCTTTTGTTTGCGAAAAGAAACAGAATCAACCAGACTAACAGATATGGAAGACGTATAACAAGGGCTTTCGGCAAATTATGGTCCGTGGCTAAGCGAACCTTGCCATGCTATCCTCGAGCTCTTAAATTAAGTTGGGTTAGTCAAGTATCTAATTTCTACCAACAATATCACCTACAAGTCACTAGAATGGAGGAAATGATCATCAAAGATAAAATGTCTTGATGTTTGATCAAATTCTCCCAACTAGCACCATAAAAAATATATGAAGAACACTGAACGGTTTGAGGGGTTAAGTGAATCAAAGCTTCGTTTAGGAGCGTGATGTTTTTTCTTGATCTTGACTCATTCGATTACAGGCAGAACTGGAAAACGTTCGTTAAAAAGTTCGTTGTTAACCGGCCTCGCCATAAGGCGACCGCTGGTTTGTAAATTGGGCTGCGTTTTTTTTCACAGTCACTTGCCTTAGCCATCCTCATAATATCTGGATTCATGAATACTTCTTGAGTTATGACAAACCACTTGGACTAAACTGCTTACTGGGCGTTTAGGCGAAACTTTCCTGGATCAAGTGGTCAGTTTGTTTAGCTCCCCCATCCCGCGTTTATCAACTTGTAATTTATGAATTGATATTGGTACTCATATTGTTGAAGTGGTTAAACTCGATAAACAGTTTCTTTTTCAAATTCAGTACTGCAGACGTATCAAGGAAACAGCTAAATGACACCCGTCTTAAAAAAAGAAAGTTTCTGATGATTTACTATTAATTTCCGACTTTGTAAATAAAATTACGTATCAGTTTAACATTGAAAATCTGTTGTGAGCAAATGCTTTTGGTTACCTTCACCTTTCATGCAATAAGTTTATTTAACAATTATTCCACGAAGGGGGCGTTTGATATGAGTTGGTAAATAACCAACGAGGCCTGTAGCGTCGGGTTGTAATAATGATCTCGTATCCAAAAAGCGCGAGAGGAAGGATTTTTTAAAATTGATTTCTCAACTTCAGTACTTGTTGCTGAATTTTTTGCCATATTTTTGGACAAATCTTTTGTTTCGCGACGAATACTTTTTTGAACGGCCGCGGCACTTAACGTGGTATCCAGTTTCCTTATAAGGCAAAAAGCAGGGTTTATTTTCTGATAACCTGTGTGCGGTAAACCAATGAGAAAGGTAGAAATTCAACAACCGAGATTGAAACAGCCTGTTCCCAGACTCCACGCGTTTTTCGCACTCGTGTTCTCAAATCACGTCTTCCCCACTGTCTCGGAGCCTGGAACAGGCTTTAGCAGAATTTAACAAAACCTTTGCTCTTATGTACACACTTTATGCTATACATATGGAAATCATATTTGTTTATATCTTATTCTTTATTGTTCTGAACTTAAAAATGGGTTTGGGATGTACGTAATCAATACTTCTTAAAATTTAACTTGTAATTAAGCCTTTTCTGAGTGATGTTTTTTGCTCCGTGTAACTTGCAATTTATTTCAGTGATATTTGTAAATAGGTTTTGCCACTATCTGGTTTAAATAGTCCTCGTGACTGTATATATATCATAGCATAAAGTTGTTTTTTGGGACTTACTGGTACATAATGCCGTATTTGATCTTGAATGTGGGAGTAGTCTCTTTCTTCTCCTCAGTGTTTGAGCTTCCTCTCACTACTCCCTCATCGTTTCTACTGTCGATTTGCATAATTAATTGCAATCTATAGTAAATGGAGCTCCTCATTGAAAAAAGTAATTAATTCAACGGACTTGGGGTAACTTACAAAACTGACGCTTCTGGTCACACTAGACCTACGTCGCTTGCTAAGTACAAACTCTAAGGAATAGTTAGACCCTTGCTATCCTGTTTACTATGGATCTAGTTCACTAATCTACTTCACACACATGAGAGATGAGGGTTCTGGGCCAGATTTTAAAATAAGCGGTTCTTTTACCGAAACTCGGCTCCCCAAGCTCGCCTCGTTTCGGTATTAACCGCTTATTTTAAAATCTGGCCCAGAACACCTCATCTCTCATGTGTGTAACGCAAACAGTATAAAAACGAAGTGGAAGAGGATGTGTAACAGAAAATATTTTATATTTAAGAAATGTTTGCACAGGAATATATACAAAGTGGCCCAGAATTTTTTCCTATTGAACAAATATAATCACAAGTATATACACCAAAATGGCGGCCGCAAGATATTCGTCCGATGTTTTGCAAATGTTTTACGGATCAATACCGGAGGAGAAAAACATAAACTTGTCTCAAACGTTAAAACCAAATCATGTTGTGCCATATGACAGGTTTATATTAACCCAAACTAATTTCCAGGACTGGCTTCGTGTTTGGAGAATGACTGTTTCTGAAGAAAATCCAAACAATAAAGATCTTTTTGTGTTTGCAATGGAAAATAAAAAAACGTTTACTGATTTGGTTCAAAAAGAAATCAAAAAAAATTAAAAGCGTTAAAGTAAGTTTTGGTTTACAAGTTAAGTTTTCAAGAGAGATAGACGGTGAAATACAGTACATAGAACATTATTTTCAAGAAAATGAACCGCACATTTTCAACATGAATGAAGAGGAGCAGATAGAAAAAGAATTCGACGCATTTGTTGAAAGAATAAAGGGTGAAATAGAGTCTTGGTCAGAGCGGGGCTCAGGATGGGTTCTTGAAAGAATAATGGTTGCCTACGTGAATGTTGCACGCTATCAGCCACTGCGCGGAGGAACCTATTTACCTCTTCCAGCCAATCTGGCAAAAAAGAAGGCAATAATTAACGTGAAAAACAGAGACAACGAATGTTTGAAGTGGGCAATCAGAGCTGCTTTATTCCCTCCAAAAGATGGAAATCACGCTGAAAGACCAAGCAAATATCCTGTTAAAGATGGCATTAACTATGAAGGAATCGATTTTCCAACACCGGTAAAACAGATAGACAATTTTGAAAATCAAAACAAAAACCTCGCAATTAATGTGTTTGGCTGGGAAAACAATTGTGTGATTGTGCATAGGATAAGTAAAAAAGAAAAAAGCGTGCCGCGGATAAACCTGATGTTAATTGAGTCGGGGATAATACAACACTATTGTTATGTAAAACGGGTGAGCGCTTTGCTCTTCGATCAGACCAAAAACAGAAACACAAAACACTACTGCATGATGTGCTTAACAGGTTTTTTCAAGAGCAGACTTGCTCGAGAACCACAAAAAATATTGCAATGGTGTGAATGGCAGGCCGACAAAGATCGAGATGCCGGAAGAGGGGAAAAACACCCTTTCTTTCCAAAATCATCATAAAAAGATGAAGGTGCCATACGTGATATATGCTGACTCTGAGGCTTTGATAAGAAAGATTCCAGGCTGTGAGATGGGGTCAGAGAGCAAGAAAAAAAGCTACACAGAGAAGAGAGAATGGCATGAGGCATGCGGGTATTCTTACATGGTTGTGAGAAACGATGGTGAAGTTTCAGGGTCAAAGGTTTACAGGGGTGAAAACGCGGTTGGAACTTTTTTAAGAGACATTCTGCAGGAAGAGGTGAAAATAAGAGACAGTTTAGCAGAAAAAAAGCCGATTGTGATGGAGCCCGAAGACTGGGTAAAATTCAAAAATGCAACTGATTGTCATATTTGTAACAAAGGTTTGATAAAAGATGAATTCTTAGACTCTTTACCGGTTTGGAGCATAGAAGGTGATGAAGGCAGTGAAAAAAGCATTTATAGGGGGCAATGGCACAAAAATTGTTTTTACCGTGCAAAGAAAGAAAAAAAACAATGGGGTATTCTTAGGCTAAAAAGATTAACAGACAAAAAATACCAGTTGGAAGCACAATCACAGGAAAATTGTAATTTCTGTGGAAAACCTTTACTTCAGAAAAACTTCAAAGACGCAGTAAAAGACCATTGCCACATAACGGGAAGGTATCGCGGAGCCGCGCATAACAAATGCAATTTGAAACTTTGTATAAACCCCCAGACGTACAAAATACCAGTTGTATTCCACAACCTGAGGGGCTACGACGCACACCATTTAATGCAAGCGATGTCACAGCTGAAAAAAAAAGTGAAATGTGTTGCAAACAACATGGAGAAATATATAACATTTTCAGTCGGAGGTCTGAGTTCCATAGACAGCTTCAACTTTTTGCAAGAAAGTCTTGATTCACTTGTAAGCGCAACACCAAAGGAGTCATTGAAAATAACATCAACCATTTCAAAAGGAAGCGACCTGCTTTAAAAAAAAGGGATCTACCCTTACGAGTACATGGACTCATGGTGGAGATTTAGCGAGACAAGGCTCCCGGACAAAGAGAAGTTTTACAGCAAGCTGAACGACGAGCACATAACAGACGAAGAGTATGCGCACGCGCAGACGGTATGGGAGACTTTTGAATGTAAAACGCTTGGAGATTATCACGATCTTTACGTGAAAACAGATGTCGCCCTTCTTGCGGATGTTTTTGAAAACTTTAGAAACTTATGCCAAGAGCAGTCCGGGTTAGATCCGGCTCATTATTTCACGTCTCCAGGCCTTTCCTGGGACGCTCTCTTGAAAAAGACGGGGCTCGAGCTTGAGTTATTCACAGACCTTGAAATGCATCTATTCGTGGAAAGGGGAAAGCGGGGTGGAATTTCCATGGTAAGCAAAAGATACGTTAAGGCAAACAACCCTCAAGTAAAGGACTATGACCCCAGCAAACCGAACAAATACATCATGTATCTCGACGCAAACAACCTTTACGGATGGGCAATGAGCAAGCCACTCCCGAAAAGAGATTTTAAATGGAAACGTGTTTTGCCCGCTGAGGAAGACATCATGAAGAAAAAAGAAAACGCAAAGAATGGATGGATTCTTGAGGTTGATCTTGAATATCCAGCAGAACTGCATAAGCAACACAACAGCTATCCTCTTGCGCCGGAGAAAAAGGTTGTAAAAAAAGAATTTATGTCGTGCTACCAAAAAAGGTTGATGAAAGATCTGGAGCTGAAACCGCCGGACAGCAAGAAGCTGCTGCTGACACTTGAGGACAAAATCAACTATGTCGTGCATTACAGAAACTTGCAGTTTTATTTGAAGCAGGGCATGAAACTGAAGCGCGTGCACAGGGTGCTAGAGTTCGAACAAGAATGCTGGATGGAGCCGTACATACGTATGAATACAGAATTCAGGAAAAAATCAAAGAGCGACTTTGAAAAGAACTTTTACAAGCTTATGAATAACTCAGTTTTCGGCAAAACCATGGAAAACGTTCGTAAACATGTTCAAATAGAATTAGCAAGAAGCGATGAGACAGAAAAAATAAGAAAATTGGTTGCAAGCCCTTTGTACTCAAGGCATGTAATTTTTTCAAATGACCTTGTTGGAATTGACATGCACAAAAGCCAGCTGCTGCTTGACAAACCTGTTTACACTGGGATGACTATCCTTGACAACAGCAAGATATTGATGTACGACTTTTTCTACAACGAACTAAAAAGACAATACGGGCCAAAGTGCGAGCTTTTATACACAGATACCGACAGCCTTCTACTTGAGATTGAAACGGATGATGTCAGCAAAGACATCGAAAAAAACAAAGATCTTTATGATACGAGCGACTACCCGAAGGAGCATCCACTTTACTCAAATATTAACAAAAAGGTCTTGGGCAAAATGAAAGATGAATGCAATGGAACACCAATTGTTGAGTGTGTTTGTCTTAGACCAAAAATGTATTCTATCTTGAAAGCTGACGAAAAAAATATAAAAAAAGCAAAGGGTGTAAAAAAGAGTGTTGTGAATAAAAAAATTATGCATGAACATTACAAGGAAACTCTTTTTGGTAAGGAGCAGAAAAGGCATGGAATGAACATTATTCGAAGCGAGGGGCATGAGATATACGGAATGCATCTTAACAAAATCTCGCTTTCACCATTTGATTCAAAGCGATGGATATGTGACGATGGTATTCATACAAAAACTTATGGGTACAACGAAATGCCAACATTAACATATGATGAACTTATTGAGTTAGATGCCGAAATTTTAAAGTTGCTCGGGGGGTAATTGTGTGTTTGGAGGGACAACCAGCAGTTCTTCACGCACGAAGCCGCGCTTGGGACCGTCGAACAAATAGCAGAGAACGGGTTGATTTGGTTTGGTAAAAGATCTTTCAATGCTGTAAACTTTCAAAGACCGGATTGGATCTGTAGCTCTTTTTACACCGCCTTCAAGCTCGCCAGGTTGGTAGAGATAGCGCACATTAACGAGAGAGGGGAGCTTTTTTTCCCTTTTCCCAACAGGCCTTGAATAAGGTGTCGATGGCTTTGCAGAAACATATTTTTCTTTAATGGAAACGGTGGGTTTCTTGCCGGTAAGGCTTGTTACCTCGTTGTTCAGAGCGGCAACAACTTGAGGAAGCCTTTTCACCCACGCAGTAGACCGCTGACCCTCAGGGAGGCTCATTTCAACCCCATATTGGTGTCCAAACAGTCGTTCAGCCAGAGTGCTGCCAGAGTTCAACGATAGCTTGATCACGGTGAATATCCACACGACCGCGTCTTACCTCAACATTATGTTTCGAAAGCAGTCGATTCACAGCGCCCATAAACTCACGACCAGGGTCGACCTGAAGCAGTTTCGGCCACTTCAAAGGACCACGACTATAAATCCGTTCCAGAGCAGCTGCGACTTCTTTAGCCTCTTTTGTGGTCAACGGTTCGGCTTCTTTGTATCGAGAGGCCACATCTACCACTGTGAGGGCATATTTAAAAGTTTTACGGGAGCGTGGTGGGCGATCGTGTGGGAGATACAGAAGGTCGGCTTGGTGAACTTTGTTTGGAACAGGCACATCAAATTTCGGTCTTGGAATGTAACGTGGGGCTGGTAAATAAACCTGCCAAAGAGCTTGTTTCATCAACCAGTTTTGAGCCACATCTTCCGAAACTTTCGCTGCCTGGGCTAATTTCTTAATTGCTGCAAACCCTTTCCAATACCCTTGCGGACTGTAATAGATTTTTGACAACTTACTGAAAATTCGGGAGCTCATTGTATACCATATAAAATAAAAAATGGACGAACCATTTGGTCGGTTGCAAGGTGAGAAAATTTCGGCGAAAAAAATTCAAGAAACATTGCAAAAAAAATTAAATTTACACCCATTGACAAAAAAGATTGATCGTTGTACTTCATGCGAGGAGCAATTAATTTATATGGTGAATGAGTTCTGTCGTGCATGTCCAAAATATGGTAGAGCGTCTGAATTTGATGATGAACAGTTTCAAGAAGAAAATCGGGAAAGAATATTTACTGCAACTAATTTTCATTTAAAAAGTGTTTTGCGGAAATGGAAAATTAACGAAATGTTTTCTTCCAGCGAGGTAGATTTTCTTGGCAACGTTATTGCTCAATTTCAGAAGATGTCCGACAAGTCAGTGAACTATTCCTGTTTTCTGTACAATTATTTTGAAAAGGTACCTTCTGAATGCTGGCCCAACAAAAAAGAAATTATGAAATCTATTTCTCAGCACTTTCCAAAAAACTTTAAAAGCTGGTGGCTCGCAAAAAAGGAGTTTGATAAATGGTGGTTAAAAGCCAATCAAAGTTCTTCATAAACATTTTCAAATTTGCCTGTTTTTGGATTTTTCACCAAACGCATAACAGTACCCTTTTTCGGATGAGTCCAAAATTTCTTGCTTGTGACACCAGTTGGTCCTGTGAAAGCATTTTTTGCAATATCACCTGACCAATACCGATCGAACACAGGTTTTGTGGAAGGAATAATTTTTTTTGTCAAAGTTTCAGCAAATTTTATTGCATCCAACGGTTTGTCCAAAACACCAGTCCCTTTTTGTTTTTTCAAACCCAAACCTAACTTTTGTTTAGCAGCCAGGGAAGGTGAGCGGGGTGCCCAAATTAAATTGAACGTATTTTGTTTCTTCAAGGTATGGTTGACTTCTGAACATGTTAGCAAGTGCTTATATAAATAGAAAAAAATTGTTTTTTTTTTAATTTCGTTTGCCAAAATTCGATTTAATTTCAAAATAGCGTCTGATTTTTTTGGCGCTTGGTTTAGTAAAATATTTGCAAGTTTATTTTTTGCATTCGGTGACAACGGTTTTTTTGCACTTTGTGTCAACGTTTTTTTTCTCTCTTGCAGTAATTTTCGTATAAGTTTTGAACCTTTTTCATCAGCAAATTCACCAACTTTATGACCCGCTTTTTCAGCGATTGTTTTTGTGGCTTTTTCAGCAGTTTTTTTTGCAACATTCTTTACATTGTTTTTGAGTACTTTACCAATTGTCATGAAGGTGTCACGGATCACACCCGACCCTTTGTGTTTATATCGATAACTCCCGGTTTTTTCATCAAAGTATCTTGCCCACTCGCTTGGATGATACATGATTGTATATTATACCGTCAAAAAAAACTTTAATCTTTTTCAATCATTAAACTTATTGCAATGTCTGTCCCGTTGAGATCAAGAATATTGTTTCTTCCGTCTGTTATCCAAACTCTTATTGCATCTATATTTCTTTTATTAACAGGTTGCCACTCAAGTCGAAGTGGCTCTTTTCGAAATGGATAGCTAACATGAAGATCTGCTGTTGAAAAACTGTATAACAAATCGCTTGGAACATTGTTTGTTTGGCGCGAAATAAGATTGCAGTGCAAATATACCCAATCAACACCTCTTGTGATATTTGGAACTTTATTCCCAAAACTAGAATCAGACAAGATTCTTTTTTTATAACCAAGCAATTCATGGAAATTTCCTTGAGACAAGTCAAGCTCATAATCTTTTTGCACTGTAATTAAAATTCTATAAGTTGAAAAATCGAAATGTATTGTGAAAATGTATTTGCTATCTTCTTTTGTTGGGTCTACTTTACCGGTGTGTTGCTGAATGAATGTGTTGATTCTTGCGTAATCATACATTCCATTCGGGAAAGTTAAGGTCTTCCACGCTTGTTCTGTTTTTTTCTTCCAGCGAATTTTGTTACTATCATAACGAGAATCGATGTTGTTCCATGAGTAACTCATTGTGATAAGTCTGTTCAGCGCAGCTTTATAGTTTCCTTCACCCAATTTGATCGGTGGATAAAAATTTACTGTGAAATCATGTGAAACATTCCGTTCTCCACCTCTTTCAAGTTTTGCGAGTCTCGAGTCAAGCAGTATGTCAAAGCTCATTGTATATAATCAGAAATAATTTTTTTCTTTTCCTTTTTATTTATTGCGCCGAGTTCAACAAGTGAATCAAGCAGATATAATACCTGCTTAAATGAAGTTGGTCAATCAATTTTTCAGCTTCATCAGAGATGCCACTTCCTTCGGTTTCCCAATCCTGTTCATAAGAGTCATCTTCATTGTCAGAAAGTTCAAAAGCAGGTCTTCGGCTCATGACAGTTTTTTCCAAAGGCGCTAGAGGTCTTTCTCTTTTTTCTTGTAAGGAAGTGGACTTCAGTCTTTTTTTCCCCTCCTGTAACCGTTTCGACAAAAGAGATTCTTTTGTCACCCTTCTTTTTTCATCGATCCCATCTCTTATCTTTTTTAGTTCCGCAATGGTTTTACCTTTCAAACCTAATTTCGATTTTCCTACTTTGTAGTTGGGATCATTTCCGTATTTCGTGATCAGTTGATTGACCGTTTGCAACAGGGTTGACTCGTGTTGATATTCAGGCTCACCCGGTCCCGGCTTCGCCCACTCTTTTCTTTTGGATGTTTCTTCCATCAGCGGTGGGGGTGGTGGTGGAAAATCATCATCATCATCATATGGGGGTGGTGGTGGTGGTGGTGGTGATGATGGTGTTGGTGCATCTGGTCTGAATTCATCACCAAATGGGTAAGTTTCGTCAAATTCATCCATTGTGTAATCAGGAACTTCCTGCTCCTCTTCTTCTTCCTCTTCTTCCACAGTGGTGTTCTTTTCATCAAGCCTTTTTGTGATTGGTTTAAAAAGCTCCTCCCCTGAAAGCTGACCAAACTCTTTCTTAATTTTATCCATTTTGAATTTTTGGTGAATTTCTTCTGTTTGCTGATCGATCGCCGACTTTTCTTCAGCCAACTGACGCCATTTTTTCATTGACATATTTCCAGCGTGAATATATAGAAGCGAAAAAAAATGAAGATTCCAAATTATGACCCAGGTTCTTCCGAGAGTGACTACAGGCAAGGTCACCCTTGTATGCCAGCAGATGTTTTTCGGATGTTAATTTGTGGGCCCAGTAATTCTGGTAAAACAAACACATTACTGCATATGCTTTATGAGTTGTTAGAGTATGATAAAATTTACCTCTTTTCAAAGAACCTGCACCAGAACAAATACCAGGATCTTTTGCAGGAGTTTGCTGAAAAAATTAACCCCCAGGTTGGTTATGAGGTTATCGAGGCTCATGGTGATGAAATCATTCCACTCGAAGAACTTCCGGAGGACAACCAAAAAATAGTTGTTTTTGATGACCTTGTTTGCGAAAAAAACCAAAACGATATCATTAATTATTTTATCAACGGGCGGCACAAAAACTGCTACGTTATTTACCTCACTCAAACTTTTTACAAGGTGCCAAAAAACATCCGTGATAACTGCAGCCATTTTTGCATTTTCAGATTTCTTCCAAGAGAAAACAAAAGGATTGCAGACGAGATTGGTGTGGATCATTACGCTTTAGATCGCGCCACTGATAAAAAATATTCTTTCTTTTACTATGACAAACCCCAGAAATTAATGAAAAAAAATTTTGATGAAGATATATAATGGGGTATATTAACAGTCCAATAGGTGGAACTACCCAAACAACGACGAGTGAAAGTGGAAAAGTTGGTCCTCCTGGCCCAGGGGGTCCTCCTGGCCCCGAGGGTCCTCCTGGACCGAAGGGTGACAAAGGTCCAGCGGGACCACAGGGTCCTTTTGGACCTAGGGGTGAAAAAGGGTCCGCTGGACCACAAGGTCAGGTGGGGGCACAAGGACCACGGGGTTTAAAAGGCGACAAGGGTGAGAAGGGTGACAAGGGCGATAAGGGCGATAAAGGCGATCCTGGTCCTCAGGGTAGTGCCAGCGGTTCTGCTGATATTGACATGCAAAATAAGTACAGTATCTTGTGATTGAAAAGCAACCCATATCCTGTCCGCGGCGATATGACGAAGGCAATAAGCTATCAAGATATGAGAAATATCTTTCTTTCAAAAAAAGAGGGTGGACAAATGGAAGCAAATATTGATATGAATAATAATACAATTTTCAATGTGAAAGACCCCACACAGGTAGCCTGTTCCAGGCTCTCGGTTTGTGGGGAAAGAGCGAAAAAGCGGGCGAGCGCGGAAAAGACGAGCGGGGACGAAGGCGAGCGAAGGAAAGAGAGCCTGTAAGAATTTCTTTAACGGCCCTCTGTCGGTTTAGCAGGAGCTGCTATACCCTCTGATTGGCTAATTTTGACAGGAAATGCGGATATCGCGCGATCCGCGCGAGCCATCTTTGTCAACTGACGCCGACTGATACCTGATCGGAGTGTTGACGAAGTGTTGACATTTCCTGTCAAAATTAGCCAATCAGAGGGTATAGCAGCTCCTGCTATACCGACAGAGGGCCGTTAAAGAAATTCTTACAGGCTCTCTTTCCTTCGCTCGCCTTCGTCCCCGCTCGTCTTTTCCGCGCTCGCCCGCTTTTTCGCTCTTTCCCCACAAACCGAGAGCCTGGAACAGGCTACCACACAGGCAGATCATGCAACAAATAAAAAATATGTCGATAACCAACTTGTGAAAAAATTGGATAAAAATGTTGATATTGATATGACAAATAAATCAATTACTAATCTTAAATTACCGTCAAACCAAAAAGACGCAACAAACGTTGAGTTTGTCAATAAAAGACTTAATGACACACAAAAAAATTATCTCAAATTGGATGGTTCTGCCAATATGACTGGAGACTTAAATTTAAATAATAATAAAATTGTTAACTTACAAACCGATTCAAAAAATTCGAAATCCGCAGTTAATGTTGAGTTAATGGAAAATGAAATAACAACTATGAGAGATCTTGTCACTCAAAAAATTCATGAATCTCAGATCATTAATTCAGGGCAAAAACGAGACGCCTTCAGATACTTGATGGAAGACACTGATGAATCTTCGAGTGAAAACAATATCGAGGTTTTGGGTATTGTTGATTTTTCCAATTCTCCACATCAAATTAATAAAAAAGCTTACCAACTTAAACGCTTGTTTGAAAAAGGCTCACCCAACCAGTACCGGTCACGCCTCGGTTTTAACCTTTATAAACTTCCAGTCGGTTACTATACTTTGGTCGTTGAATGGTTTCCGCCTGAAATGAGTGAGTTGAGTGTGGCAGTGCAAGGCACTACGATTTCAATTTCTAATTATGCAACAAAAACATTCGAAAACTACACCAAAACAGTTATCAATTTTCACCGATGGGGTAGCTCACCTCCACAATTTATTTATCTTTATCTGCACGGTACAGTTAGTTTTCCATCACTTTTAACAATTGGACATCTTATTGTTTATGGTGTAAAAGAAACAATTTCAAACGTTGACCCAAGTGTCTACGACACGGTTTTTGTTATTGAGAATGGAAAAATGGTGATGGAAACAGATTTATCTTTAAACGGGCATAATTTGAGTGGCTCCGTTCATTATTTACATGGGTTTTTAAATACGAAAAATAAGAAAAATAATCAATTATATTTTATATTAAATGGTAGTTCACAGGTATTAATTCCTGCAAATAGCACTTTATTAAATATAACAATATTATCAAGAAAAATTATGGGTCCATTCCCAGCAATTACTTTAACATTAATTAGTAGTGATTTTCCTCATTTATCATTTATTTTTTCAGTGATGTTGTCATCTCCAAACCGTAAAAATGAAGTTTTCTTAATTTTAATTGAATATAGAACACCATAAAAAAAATTTATAATAATATACCACAATGCGGGACATTTTCGAATTCAACCATATCGACCAAACACTTTCAGCAGAGAAGGTTAAACTTCTGAAAAATTTATATTCTCATTACCACAAAAAACATTATGGCTATGAAAAGTTGCACCGCGGATTTCGAAGAAAAAATTTTGTTTGTAATCTTTCAGCTGGCAAGTTAATAATTAGTGCCGCAGTTGCCGGAGGAATAACACTGAACCCTGCTGTCATGGCAACTTTAACTGGTGTTGGTCTAATTTTGAAAGCAGTGGCAAGCCTTAAAAAATTCGATAAAAAAATGGAACGAGCAAATTTGGCCCGTATCGAATACCAGAAAATCCTTGACGAGATTCGCTTTTACCTCCGAGGCGAAGATTTCGACGAGAAGGTCTTTCTTGATAGCTTGAAAATGAAAGATAATTTCATCACTGATCATTGTATGGAGATTCCGCTTTCTGTTCAAAGAAAGTACGATAAAAAATTCGCTCAATTGTAGATTTTTAAAGTAATTATATACGCAAACAAAAATGATTGCACTTTTAGCAACTATTTGTTATTGGGTTTTTGAACTTCTCACTCCTCCTGATATTAGACAAATACGCTTTATCACTCGTGATTGCGTTTCAAAAATAATGTTACCAACTCGTGATGAAGATGGCTACCCAATTTCAAGCTGTGATGTTGTTCCATAATCGATTTTTCCTTATAAAATCTTATAATCAACGAAAAATGTGTGATAGTCACGCGTGACCTTATGTGACAAGAGGCGTGAGATTGTGTGACAGCAAACGTGACAGTCACGCGTGAAATTGCGTGACAGGTCACATAAAAGAGCAAAAACCCTAGTCGGGGGGTGCTCGTGGCTGTTCTTGCCTAGCCTCGGCTAGGACTTTCACCTCACCGAAGCGAGGATTTAACCGCTAACAAGGCGGTTGTCGTTTCCACATTTTACCTCTGGGAGCCAGGTTGAAATCCCGAGGGATCTCTGAGCACCCCCCTGTCACCAGAAGGACCGAAGCGGGCTCACCCGAGGGTACTGTCCCACTGGAAGGAGTTCCCCTATACCTCGTAATTCACCGCATACAAGCCCTCAAACAGGGTTCAGATGGTGGCCAACCATCACCCCCCTAAGGCTTTACCAATGAGTGAACTAATTAATATTGATTAATTTCAATATATATAAAACACATTTTTCTTCTTCTCTTCCTTATGGTACCCTTTTTCTGTCCTTCACCTTAATGTCACAATAATAAGATGTTTTTACGCATGCGCTTCACAAAATTTTACCTCGAGTAGAAAAGTACACGCTATTAAACAAATGTATCTTCAACACATCTCTTACTATGGCTATCTGCACAGATCAACATACGATCTCACAAGACTGGCCAACAGAGGAAAGTTTTGAAAGAAAAGAAATTTTTAAATGGCGGGATATTTCAGACGTTATTTACAAAATTCAAAAAGTAAAATATAGAAAAGGTAAATATGGGGATTCAGCTATTTTAACTTTAAAAACAAAATGTGGAGATGAGTTTCTTGTATGGGCCCCTAAACGACTTACAGAAGACCTGATGGAAGATAATTCTTATCAATTTGTCTACAAAATAGGTCTCAAAACTTCTGCTGACGGTAATGAATATTTTGATTATGAATTAATGTAACCTGTCTGTTTTTTCAAGCTTGAGTTGTTAGGGGGTTTCCCTTCAATGTTTGTACAATAATATAAATTACGTCATTGTCTGCGGGTTTCACCAAACCACGAAGTCACGCACCTTTAACACAACTTAATGGCCGTTTTTATGCTAGAGACGTTAAAGTCGTCTAGACGTATTTAACGTCTCAGACGTTAATGTCGTCTGGTATAAAAACGGGACGTATTAAAGTAGACGAACAAGTAGAAAAAACCCAAGATTTTCTTAGAAAAGGACTGGGTTCTATTCTTGGAAGACACTAGACGTGACGTGACTAAACTCGGCGGCAAATCAAAGAAAGTGTGCAAAACAACAGATCCATCTGCATGTAAACGTGGCGGAGACTTTGCTTAACTGCTTCGCAGCTTCTGAAGGCTTGTTTCTCGACGTCGTCGAAAAGTAAAAGGCATGGAAACGCAAATGTTTTTTAAAAAGGCTAAATCAGTCAAGAAAGCGGTTTTTGGAAGCAGCACTTAGCTTGTGCGTCGTGGCCAACAAGAGAGAAAGGAAGGAAAGAAGTGAGATGAACGGAGGGATTCTTCGTGGTGGAGAAACGGCTAACTAAATTGGAACGATAAAGCGCTTTAGGGCTAAATTCGTCCCAGATAAGGTCGTCTCGTTTTTATACTGGACGACTTTAACGTCTCAGACGTTAAAGTCGTCTGTTAAGTTCGACGTTTAGTCGCACTTAACAGAAGACGTTAATATCGTCAGACGGTAAAGTCGTCTGACTTCTATTCCGTTTTTATACTAGACGTTAATATCGTCTCGAGACGATAATAACGTCTTAGACGATAATAACGTCTCTAGCATAAAAACGGCCAATGGCTGTGATCCTCTTCCCATATATCAGTACAAAACTTAATTAAGGTTAAATCAATTATATCGGGAACAGAAATGGTTATTTCATGTAAGATTTCTTCTTGTTTATAACAAGGGTAACAACACCCTCCCTGACAACAGTGCATATAGGCAACACACACTATAATATGTACAAGCCGCTCCATTTCAAAACAGAAAGGTTGAATTAAAAGCTCGTTGTGAACCAGGTTCCAACCCAAAGCCTCTCGCTCTTTCAGTTTTATGGCGAGGTAATGTTTGTAAATTATCTCACGTAATTCTGGTGGTAGGTTTTGTATTGCTTCAATAACCTGACAGGTGTTGAATCCGGTAGCCATCAAATTTGACTCACAAATATCTTATCAGATAAAAAAAAAATGTGTGTGTTAAGTTATGTTTTCTTTTTTTCGGTTGTTAAGTAGTATATCATAGATTGAATGAATAATACCTGTTTATCAGTGGTTAATATTCGAATTTTAATTCGTTATATGCGCTGTGCCAATCGTAAGTATCAGAGCAAATTTTTACTTAAGGTATATTCTCGATCGGAGGAGTGTACAACAGTTTATGTTTGATTCCTTCCTTAAAACAAGGGAAACAAAGCCCTTCCCAGCGGCAGTCTATATAATCTAAGCATATTATTATACGCACAAGTTGCTGCCTGTTATGACAGAAAGGTTGTTTTAAAAGCTCATTGTGTACTTCTTTCAAACCAAAAGCCACTCGCTCTCTCAGTTTTATAGCCAGGTAATGTTTGTGAATTATCTCACGTAGCTCAGGCGGTAGGCTTTGTATGGCTTCGGTAACCTGACAGTTTTTTGACTGCAGAACATCGGACGAATATCTTGCGGCCGCCATTTTGGTGTATATACTTGTGATTATATTTGTTCAATAGGAAAAAATTCTGGGCCACTTTGTATATATTCCTGTGCAAACATTTCTTAAATATAAAATATTTTCTGTTACACATCCTCTTCCACTTCGTTTTTATATTGTTTGCGTTACACACATGAGAGATGAGGTGTTCTGGGCCAGATTTTAAAATAAGCGGTTAATACCGAAACGAGGCGAGCTTGGGGAGCCGAGTTTCGGTAAAAGAACCGCTTTTTTTAAAATCTGGCCCAGAACCCTCATCTCTCATGTGTGTACTTCGCAAACTTGAATCCTGTGGAAACGCATAAGGTCTCATAAAGCATAAAACGAATGTAAACACCAAACTAGCAGAGCTGACAAACCGCTTGCAGAGTAAATACGGTGAGAGCGGAGGCCAGAAAAAAACACTTGCTTGAAAGGAACACAAATCGGGGTAGGAACCAAGGCTCAAGCTGCGAGGCTTTACACATCATAAAGTTAACCCACTGAAGAAAAAATTCGCTTGGGCCAAAGAAAAGGCCTTGCTGTTTTCGTGCCGACAAATATATTATTACAAAGCCTTGTTTACCAGCTCAATCGGCAGAAGACATTTGTGCGCCAGTGACTTCCGCTTACTCGCGCGTGATAAGCTTCTGGTAACGCGCAATGTTTTCCACTTGCGAACACGATTTCCGTGTCAATCGTACGTGGAATATTCTAGTAGCTATTTCTAAAGGCCTCTGGTTTATCGCTTCCCTTTGCCTAAATATTTGCGTTTGCCGACTATCTTTGAAGGCAAGTTTTTTTGACTTTTTATGCAAATAAAAACAACCGAGCATACACCCTTCAACACGCACGTGAGAACAAAGTTACATAAACGTGTGAAGACAAGCTTTTTTGACTTTTTGTATGCAAATAAAAACAGCCAAGGCACACGCTTCAACACGCGCGCGAGAGCAAAGCTACATAACCGTGTGACACTGGCATTTGAGGCTCGATGTCAATTAAAGAGCTATTCCGTACTATTTATCCCAGTCTGTCAAAATTTCAAGTATCCGAGGACCAATGAAACAGCAGTACAGAGTGAACGTTACACTTGACTGACCTAACGCTGCCGTGACCGCTATTTTATGAAGCCAAACTCGCGGAACTTTACTGTTTACTTTTCATTATTCTCAGGAATGTGAGCCGTTTGCAAGCTTCGCTGCTGCTTTTTGTAACTTCTTCTGCTAAAATTCCGGTCGCAAGGAAAAATCCAAGCCATCAAGATATGACAAGTTATTAATTTTGTGGAAAACTATACAAACTGTACTATTTCCACTTTGGCTCCTTAAAATTATACATTTCAACATGATTTGTGCTATCATAAATCAGGGAAGGCTGACAATTACTTCCCACATTTAACAGTCTGTCTGAGGATTTCCAAATATATTTTGCACTTTCCTGAGCATAATCGAGAAATATGTATTATCAAATTACATAACTGACATCATCAGTTGGCTTTCCCACTAGCTCTTTACCCTATCCTGAAATTTTGTGGAAGTGAGTTTTTTCACCCATACCCCTAAGGACGATAGTTTTGTACTCAGTGGCACCCGCAACAAAGACTGAGTACCAGAATCAGCAATAAATCAAACTAAGTGTAACGTATGCTTTCGTTTCCCCATCATGGACGAGCAAAGCATTCTTGTTTTCCAAATCGAACGCTAAACACTCGTCATGAAACTGAAATCGAAAACCATCCCGCCCTGATTTCGACACTGTTTGTCCGACGTTCCAGTCACGCATTCAGCCGGAAGTCACGAAGAAAAAAGTGGTGGTCTGTTCCGACGTAAGACTGCTCTGCTCTATTTTTCTAAATAATGTACAGACAAAAGGGCAAAATAGATTGTCTCCACCGCGTCAACAGCGGGTATAACTCCATTGCACTATTGTCCTATAATTGCTGGTTGAAGTTTTCGACGATTTATTTCCGGGTCTATTTTAAGTAAGTGCACCCACGTGTCCAGTGAAACAAAAGATCTGTCACTTGACCGGCCTTGTTTACCACGTGACCGGCCCCAGCTGTATAAACGACGGGAATTTCCGTATTGATTACTCAACGAGCTCCTAGGGTTTTTGTGGTGTTAATTATGTTGGATGACATTTTGGCGGGCGATCTGTATACCAAGGTAAGGTTCAATGTTTATAACAGTTTCGAATGTTTTCAATTCTAAAGCTGATGTCCTACAGCATGACCGAGCTTATCAAGTTTATTCGGCTATAGGATGGTCGAATGTTGTCCTAGTTCTCAGTGTTCTCCTTATCAGGCGGTAACCGCCTGAAGCAAGGCTTGTTACCGGTTAAAACCACATAACAAAGCCTAGATTAGGCCTTAGTTTTGGATTGTCAAAAAATTTATTATTGAATGTAGGCGTACTACGTTCCAAGGAAGTCTTGTCTTAGTAACTGTTATCATTTCCTTTATATGTTCGCATGGCATTAGTCTTATCTTCTGAATGTTTCTACGTTCGTAAGGTAATAGTCTTACCTTCTCGACGTTTCTCTGTCAGTTTGTACGTTCGTAAGGTGTTAGTCGTATCTTTTAAACGTTTCTCCGTAGGATAGTGTGTTTTTAAGGTGTTAGTCTTCTTGATGCTTTTCTGTATGTTACTACATTCGTCAGGTGTTAGTCTTGTTTTCTCGACATTTCTCTGTAAGTGCATTCGTACAATATTAGTGTAATATTCTCGAAGTCGTTTCTATGTTAGTATGTTCACGAGGTGCCGTTGGTCTTATCTTCTCGTCATTTCTCCGTACGATATTAAGTTAAGTGAAGTGTTGTGTTCTCGACATTTGCCCGCACGTTCATAAGATACTGTTAGTCCCATGTTCTCAACATTTCTCTGTACGTTGGTATGTTCGTAAAATATTAGTGTTATATCCTCCAAGTTTGCCCGTATGTTCGTAGTTCATAAGATGCCGCCAGTTTTATCTTTTTCAAATTTCTCCGTACTTTATCAAGTTTGCTATGTATTAGTGTTATCTTCTCGACGTTACTCCATATGTTGGTACATTTGTATGATGCCGTTTAATCTTGTGCTAACTGTAACAGTAGTCTTCTTATAGGTGACAATTAAGAAAATTACTGCAGTAACAGTAGTTTTCTTGCCACCCAAAAAAACTAGGCTGCAAATATTAGGATGGCCTTTGAAGGACCAGTCCTAAAGTCGAGCGTTTTTGAGGCTTTTCGTGTAAATCTAGTGCACTCGATTGCACTCCATGGTAGAAAAGGACTTTCCGCAGAGCTGCTTAACCGGTCTGGAAAACTGTCTTACCTGCAGCCCTGAAAACTAGGGAGAACACTGAGTTCTTCGTTGCATGTTTGCGGACTTCGATCGCGACGCAAAGGCACTGTTTTTGTACATTGTAGAATTCAAAATAAGACATGTCTGCCGTCTTTCTAAATGCTTTTGTAGCAACAGATGAATAGTTAAAAGGACTTTAAGAGGAAATAAAGAACAAAATAAAATTTACGATGCAAACTTCAGAATTTTGCACGGGAAATAGACATCATGCAAAGCCAAACTCTCCATCTTTGACCATCTTTGGCCGTTTGCGCGACGGAGTAAAAACTGAATCAAGTTTAACCTTTTACAAAGTATTGAGCCTTCAATCAAGAATTCGTGAATGAAACAAAACATCAAGAACAAATATGCAAACTTTGGCTGGAAAAGCGAAGCTAAAAAGTGTAAATCGGAGACGAAACTTTGAGGGTATCCTGCTTTAATACAGCAAGCGTGAACATGCGGAGAGCTCAGACGTGATGATCTTGATCATCTTCTTCACTAGAAGCTGTTAAAAACCGGTGCAATCCCAGTCTAATCAATCGAACTGATTCGGGTGTTCAGTTAATCGAAGCCGATCGAACCCAGTCCCGTAATTTAGTTCGTTTTAAGTTTGAAAACTAATGTACTTCCAGGCTTCCCGCGTTGATAAAAGATCACTTTCAGTTTCAAGCACTTCCGCTTTGACTTCGGTTCAGAGTAATGTGCTGATCAATTCGAAAGTTCAACATCCCCCCCCGGGAAACCCCCCGGGGATTTGAACTTTTGAAGATTGGCTTGTTCAAATTCCCTCCCCTTGGGGCCAAAAATCCGTTCAAATGCCGCACTAATTAGTACTGAACTACCTCTCCTCAAAGACAAATTTCGTCTTCAATCAAACACTTTACACGCCTTTCAGAGAGAAATATGCCGTAATGACACCTTCAAAGGTCTTTTACAGAACCTTTTGAAAGAGTTATTCACTAACAAAGGCGAAATTCTATCTCGTAAATCCGTCAAACCCTGCAAAAAATTGAAAAAAACTCATAGGTGTACTAAGTCACAACAAAAGATGAATCCGGTTCAAATTCCCCAATCCTTTCAACGCAACGTTCAAATTCCCCCCTCCCTGGGCACGATGCACAGTCAAATGCCCGGAGGGGGAAGAAAGGAAGACTAACATGAACAAAGCCATGGGTGAAAATTGTAAAAGTTTAATATTTAACCCATAACTTGACTCATGTTCTCATTCAAGACAGGTGAATATCATTATTTGTTATCTTAAGGACGGTGCCTCCTAATACAGATGTATTTTTGCAAAGGTTATGACTATGGGGAAAAAGTAGTTCTTAGCAAGGGTTATTGGAATCTAAAAGGAAAATGTGGGTAACCACTCATTTTTCAGAGATAATTTAGCATCCATAATTCTAAAAAAAGCGTTAAAATACAAAGAATGTATGGCAATTTCTTTCCAAATTTAAGCTCAGTTATCTTGGAAAAATGCATGGTTACCACCAATTTTCTTTTCGGATTCTGATAGCCCAGCTAAGATCTGCTTTTTCCACATAGTCATAAACTGCGCAAAAATGTTGTTGTATTAGTAGGCAAATTCCTTAACAAAACCCGAATATCCCGAGATGCGCAGAACGTATGCGCAGTAACGAAAGGAGGCACCGTCCTTAAGGTGCGTCTTTTTGCAGGGGTCACCAGGAGATGCTGGGACAGGATGTACATTGTGTATGGACCATTTTGCAATTGCTTAGACATTCTAGAGGGCTCAGATTTTATCACAATGGAACAGGAATGACATTTCTATACATTTACAAGAACTCGTTCAAAGACTAGTAATCTTGGCATCCCTAAAATTTGGACATACTAGTAAATTGTTTTCTTATGGGTTTGTTTTAAAATTTAGTTAAAGTAAGTATACATGTAGGTTAAGTCTCAGGTTTGATTTTCTAAGGTTTTCACAAAATATCACAACTTTTGTCTTCATAGGCTGGCATGTTTTAGGATGCAATGGATCCTCCCATGCAGTCTTATGTGCACCAGACCACACAAACATGGACAAGGGAAGAGCCTAAGGGGAAAACTGGAAAGAGCGTTGTCATCTTAAAAAGGAGTGATGTCGTCACACGGAAGGAAATGGTTTTCATGCCAAACACAATTGAAATGGCACAACTCAAGAAGCCAGAAAAAGGACAGTTTAAAACAAATGTGCAGATCTCTTCAAAGATGACAGCAGTGGATGTAAAAAGGGTATTAGTGGAGAGTTTTCCCTTTCTTGGAAATAAAAGGTAACAATTGAAGGGCCCGGTGGAAAAAGGGCGTAAGTGACGATTTGAGGTTACAATCGAAATTGCTCCTATTTAGCACACAGGCTGGTTTTCATGTGAGGAACGCTGTTGTGCACTTATTTCTTGACCTGAGATCTAAAATTTGAAGAATTAGCGTATTACTTTTGTGTGAAAAGTGTTGTTGAACTGAACTCGCTCAAGTGATGCGTGAAAGATTTCTTTTGTTCTCTGCCTGAACTAAAACAAAGGAATTCAACCTAGAATCTGCGGTCCTGTTGTTTTCTTTGTGTCAGTTTTAAGCAAAAGTAATACGCTAATTCTTCAAATTTTAGATCTCAGGTCAAGAAATAAGTACGCAACAGCGTTCCTCACATGAAAACCAGCCTGTGTGCCAATGTTCAGCTAAATAGGAGCAATTTCGATTTTAACCTCAAATCGTCACTTACGCCCTTTTTCCACCGGGTCCTTCAATTGCTAGTTGCTTTGAATGGTTTGCATGGCAAGCCTCCTGTGCATTCAACTGAGTGTATGTGTACCTTAAATGACATACATGTATAGGCCAGGACCATGCTTTTATTAACATCTTAATTTAGCATGCTTTCAGTCTTGGTAAGGTGTTGCAGCGGTAGTACTCCTGCTTAATCAGTACTCCTGATTGATAGTTAGTTTGTTGTCTGATAAAGCACCTCAAAAATAGCAATCCTTCCAAGTTTGTAGCTAATCAGTTGATTTGAAGCAGAATTAATGGCTTCCAAAAAACAGACAATTTACAGAGTCTGTATGGTTAGGGGGACAAGCTTTTCAAAATGTGACCCTCCATGGGATTTCAGGGAATAAGGTGAACGCACGCACGTGGCACGCTATAACACGCACGCATGCTCTGACACGACATGCTTAATGTGCGGATATGGATTTTTTTGGATTTTTTTTCAATACAAAAGAGCAGAGTAAAGATCAGGGTTGTGCGAATATAATTAAGCTTATTTGTATGCTAGATATCGATGTGACATAAACAATGAAGCTAAAATTCTCAGAATTGAAATTGCCCTCGCCAGACTCAAACCTGCCATCTTTAATTAAACTAAAATCAAAGTTTATGGTGTTAGAAAGAGAAATAGAGCAAAATTGCGAGCTTTTTTTCCTGGGATTATTGTTAGTTCACAGTGCACTTAATTTGTATACTCTGAGTTGCATTAGCCATGTGGGACTTTATCCCTCGCACTTTATCCCTCGATTAAAATTGAAATAGTAAATTAAATGAAGTTCACATTGAAACTCAAAGTCAATGACAATTGTAAAAGAATCTATAAGAAATAGCAAATACACTGTAGTCCGAAGTTAGTTTCAGTTCAAAAGCGCATCAAATCTGCATAGCACAACAATTCTATATCGATGATATCCGCTGAAAAGGGACTAGCTTGTATCTACAGTATTGTATTTGAGGAAAACAATTGAAGGAATTAGGAAGATAACCCTAGCCATTCTAAATTTCTTACAAATACAGTTCCAGTTACATGTATTAGGATTCTTATATATGTAAGTGATTAATCAGTATTAAATGCCAATGACAAACTGAAGAATTATAGGCTGGGGTGAAACAATACAGCTTCTCCATGAAATGGTGAAAGGTGCTGGCAATAGCATGTGCATGTATAGGTCACTTATCAGACACTCAAGAATCCACAACTGAGCTGAGTGTTTACTTGGCAGATGAGCATGCTTATTTAGGCATAAATGAGATTTTTTCAGTCTACGGTGCTTGTGACCATAACAAAAGTTTTGAATGCTGCAAATTCGGCACAATTGTGTTTGAATAACACAGTAATAGAAATCTGCCTGTCAAATTATTTAAGTTGTCAGATATTCAACTGGTATTAGTCAGTTTTGCATAATTCAGTAACTACCAAAACTTCCCTTCCTTCAAATCACTCAGCCCACGCCAGACTCAAACCTGCCGTCTTAAACTAAAAGTCTTTGCCTTCCTACCTTTGTTTTGCTTCAATGCCCCCTCTGACCTGCACAGCTCTATGTGCCATTCACGCTAAGTGACTTGTATGGTCTCTAGGACTGGAAAAGTATAAGGTGACTACCTTGACAAGCTATCAACATGTAAATGGTTTGAACACAGGAGTCATACCATAAGTCATTAAATTATGATCGTCTGGGTGAGTGTAGTCCCTGAGAAGAACTGTTTGTGGTGACATTGACTGACATTTCGACAACCTGAGCGGAAGTCATCATCAGAGTGAAGTGAACTGTGAATTTTCAGTAGATGTTATAAGTCTCTGGTCGTTGTCCTGATTGGTCGACGATCTCGTGATAGTATTGGTCATCTGTCAGTTAAGCTGTGATGTTATTGGCTGTGAAGACTGTTAATTACGATTGGTGCGTTTCGATCCGTCTTTTGTTAGTCAAATGTCCGTCAGTCTGTTGTTAGTCAAATAGGTTGGTTTGTCTATTATTTGTCGGTCTTGTTATTGTCGGCAATCACTCGTTTGGATGTTAGGTGCAGGTAGCTGTTGGCAACAGTTCAGTGGTGTTTGTTCTAAGTTAGTAAACCAGCTTTCCAGAGTGATTTGTTGATAGTAGTCTGTACTGTAGGTAACCCATTCAGGAGAGTCTCAGTTGATTCTGTGGCTTGTTTTTAAATGGTGCTCAGTAATGTGATTGTTGATATCACTATTTCTAGTCGCTCGTTTGTGTTCAGTAAGTCAAATGTTCAAATTCCTGCCAGTGTCACCAATTATATGTGGCCTGGCAGTTGCAGCATTTGATCTTACAAACTGCTCCCCGTCTGTCACTTGGTTTGTCTAAGTTGTCTTTAATGTTCGTCAGTAGCTGTCGTAAAGTACATGTAGTGATAGGTTTGTGAGTAGCGTGGATGTTGTAGGGTTGTAGGACTTTCGTGCGATAGTTTCAGAAGTCCCTTTGATGTAATAATAATAATAAGTCCTGGTTGTTATTGTTCTTGTTGAAAACGTTGTCTAAGGACTTGATTTCGTCCGTTAAGCTGTCAGGACTGAGTCACAAACTAGTTGTGCACATCTTTTCAGGGTCCGTATAGTCGTAGCTATGTGCGAAGTAGGGTTGATCTATCAACATAATATTTTTCCTGAGTTATTTTAATTTATTGCAGTTGTGTTTGTGAGGTAATTGTTTAATATGTCATTTGTTCCCCTTCATTTAGATTCTTCTGTGCTGCAGCAGTTGACAATCGAACAAGGCTAGACTTCAAGGGCGAGCCTCGTATTTGGGATGGGCATTTCATCAAGAAAAAATTAAAAGGAAACTCTGCTCTATACATTTTGGCAGATGAGGTATTGGATCATTGTCCTTTAACATTTGGTGTTACGTACCTTAGTTACAGTTACATGCACAGTTTGTATCAATTAACTCAATACCCAACCAATTGGTACATGGGGAAGGGGGTTGATGATCCCTCTTGGCTTTTTGTTGTGTTACAATATTTCTAAAAGATTTTACCTTTAGTAGAAAGCCTTTAATGTGCTCTACAAGGTGAGATAAATATTATGGGTTGCGGTGTTGCCGGGGCCTGTGATGTCACCCAAGATGGTGGCCAAGATGGCAGCCATATTGGATTTTACTCAAAATTAGAAATTATCACAAGAAGGTGGAAATTGAAATTTTTGGATGCCAGACATGCAAAATATGTCACAATTAAAAACTTTGCTGCTTTTTGTTGAAATTTTTGGAAAATATGTTAAGACACCTTAAGGTTTCAAACACGGGGGCAATTCCGTGAAAATTAATTAAAGGTCACAAGCAAAAACTTTAGGCATTTTTGAGCAACATCCCACATGGAAGCATCCCCCATATGTCCCATTTGCGTGTCCCTCCCCTTTAAATGCCCTCTGCAAGTCGCTGAAAGTTCCCATTCTTGTCTCCTTTTACTGAAGGTCTACACTGTTTGTTTTGGTTTGCGCGGTAGCCGTCTTAAGTCAGGCCAAACAATGCATACGATGGGTGCTACTTTTGGCTGCTTTTATCTCACGTAGCGGCTTGGAAATATCCACGATGCAAAGGACGAACGTGTTGAAAAGTAAAGATACCAGCAATAAAAAATAACACAATTAAACTCATTCTAAAAAATGAAAATGAAGAAATTTCATTTGAAATTAATTGTTCAAAGGTGGACACAGAGTTAATTCTTTTTTATGGGACAGCTGCGCTTGTTGTGCCATGCTAAAAGTTACTGTTACGCGCATGTAAATGTTTTTCACCCTACAGTCACGCACGCCTAGCTCACTTTGTTTTCAAGACGAACCAACATTCTGCACGCATCACAGGCCTATGTTTAGTATTTCCCGCGCTGTAACCATGTCAACGTGCTCGCGAAAGCGCAAACAAAAAAGGTCAAAGAGAAAAATGAATTCAAAATTGTTTATTCTATATGAGTTATAAAAAAATAAGGTAATTAAGATAAGTTACAATATATACAACAACAAAAAATACGAAAGAGATATGGAAATAAGTACACAAAGTCATTTAAGAAGTCCAATGATTTCCCTCAGTGGCCGCGTGAAAGCAAAAAAAGTAGCAATAAAAATAAGAAAACAAATAACAAAATTGTGTACATGAAAGACGAATTTTTAACATTTTTAGCAAAAATGTACATTTAAATTATACAGTTCGCCAGTACTGAAAGGTGAGGTGGTCGGCTGCAGCAGGTCGGGTTGAGCAGTGCGTTGAAGAAGATAGCGGTGGCTTAATACACAGTGCTGGTTCCAAAGGGAAGTTAGAGCAGTTGAGATCCAATGCCCAGGCAATGTCAAAGCGATGAAAAGTTAAAAATGGCAAGGAACAAGTGGAGTTGCACAAAATGGAAGGTGTGCCAGGCAAACAAAAAAGAACGTGCATGAGAGCGGTTCGCGGCAATTGATGTTTGTGGTGTCTCATCTGCTGGGTTATTATTTCAGAGTCCTAGGCCTGTGTAGTGAAGAAAAGATACTTTTCAGAGTGGAACTTCCATGTTTTGACAGTGTCTTCCTTTTTAGCCAATGACGTCACGTTAGTGACGTCATATGGATACTGTCAGAGCCTAAAAATCAACGATAGACGTCTGGATAGACGTGTTGTACGTACGTGCGATGTACGTCTGTCTTACGATTTGTGAGGCTGGGGGGATATTCTGTGAGACGATGGGTGGGGGTGTGCACCGGGACACTGAAAGTCTTACCTTATCAGCGGCACAAACCCATACAGCTAATGTTATGGGAGTAAGACCCCCGGGCTTTGAAGTGTTTTGCATTCGCAAGTGTGGATCTACTTCGAATGCCTGTTTTGTGTACGTGAGGTCTGGCAGGATTTTATTCGCGTTGTAGTCCTGTGTTTACTTAGCTGAAGTACATTTTTCCACAGCAGCAAATACAAGACGGACTTGCCAATTTGAGATGTTGTATGAACAGAACGTGGAAATTAACGTTACATCGATCCCTAATTAACAGTGAAAGAAACAATATTTAAAGCCCAAGTTTATGACGATAGTGAAAAGAGTAGAGTAAAACAGCATAAAATTTTTCGGGATTATCTCTCGGTAATAGCCTGCGTCGCAGACACTCTACACCGCCTGTATAGAATATCGACGGTTTCGAGTTTCGACAACGCGTGGGCCGGCTGCAACGCAGGCTACTCGGTAACAGCGAATCTAAAATTTGCAGTGTCATTTTTGTGTGCGTGTTATAAAACACGAACCCAATTAAAACTAAATCGGAAATTGCGCGGTTTGTTGCTAGCTATTCTTAAAACTGAAAAACTTGAATGAAACTAGTATTAAAATCCAAGTCACAGTGGTGATCAAGGAATTAGAGGATGGATGTAGTAAAATCTTAACAAGATACTAAACGTTATTTCGGGGTTATTCATAGCTCAAAGTGTAAAGCGTATGTTGAGAAATTTGCATAGTTGACAACTGTAATTTCAGCCTTATAAGGAATGTAACGCAACACTTGAAACATCTCGAACCGACCGAAACAGTACCGAAAGATTAACAACAACAGATATGTGACAAAGCATTCTAACAGAGACCTGTTGGATCTACTGGAAAGCGAGCTGAATTTGAACATTTTCGTACTGTTCGAAGGTAACGCAAACGAAATTTATTCGGCTGTAGGTTGAGACTCCAAATAAACACGTGAGCTAAAAATAACTTTGTACCGTGGGAAAGTTACAAATGTAAACATACTTTGGTCGATTTGTGTAGCAAAAAGACGAAAATTATTATAGCCGACTTGATTACGTACAAAGCAAGCAACTTCAAAGAACAGGGGAAATAAATATAGTTGCAAAACTATTTCAGTCGTGTTTATAAACGCTACTTCAAACCGATTTCGAAGGAAAATATTGTGGATACAAGAAACGCCGTTTGATGGCAGACTCCTGTTTTGACAATACAATGTACTAAGAACGTAAGTGGTTGCCTGAAACGTCTGAAACCTTACAAATTAAACAAAGTAAAGCGAGTCGCGTGTCACGCAAATCACGCAGAGCGTCAAAACGGCACCCTTTAGAAAGTTGACCGTTTATGAGCACTGAAAAATATTGGATATTCGCCGGTAGAAGTAAGAAATTAAACGGTTCAACTGCAACTTGCATTTATTTCTGAAGTAAAATTGTTAACTTTCCACTGATCTTTGCCTAAATTATGTATGCAATATTTTTCGACGGTGAGTTTAAGTTTAAGTTTACTTGTTTTTGTCTGTGTTCTTTGAAGAACCGTGAAACAAAGAGCTTTCTTCGTGTTTTTTTTTTTTACTCCGCGTAGTCACGCTGCTGAATCATTACCAGGTTTTATAGTGGATAACCACAAGATCTTTTTGATGGTGGTGGTGGGGGGGGGGGGGGGGGGGGGCTGAGGGGCTAGGGTGGGACTTACCGGAGGTGTAAAATCCCCTAGGTTGTCAGGACAAATTTCACCATATTGTGAAAAAAAAACGTCATTGGCTCTGCGCGTATTGCGCGCCTAAATTGTTTTCCTTTATGCTGTGCTCCACGATTCAATCTTCCTCAATTCAACATTGTACTGTCTGTGATTACGTCAACCAGGTCTTCTTCATCTTCACAATAATATCATTGTAGCACTGGAGTCCATTTGTTTCTTGATCAAGTCAAGTGTAGTGGGTTTTTGTCCTTTGGTCTGCATAATGTACGCAGGCAGTGAATGTTGTGGGTGACTGATTTTCTTTTTGTAATTTTCTTTTCTTTTTTTTTTTCAAAAATTAGATGCTAGGACCTTTTTAGATATCAACAACGGATTTTCCCTTTTCTTTCTACGGGATCTCTAAATCACTTATTTATTGAAAAGGGTTCGAAAGAAAACTAGGCTGATGTAGAAAGGAAAGGCAACGGAGAGACCTGAAGTTGCAGTTAGATTCTGTCTGGTAGGTAACCAAGGAAGGAAACAGAAAAAATATAAAAAAATAAATGAAAAAGTAAATAAATAAATAAATAAATAAATAAATAAATAACGAGTTAGAGAAAATGAGAAAGAGTTAGAAAAAGAGAGAAGAAGTGAACGAATGTAAAGAAAAAAAGCGAGAGAGAGAGAGAGAGAGAGAGAGAGAGAGAGAGAGAGAGAGAGAGAGAGAGAGAGAGCATTCGCGTTGGAGTGTCCGCACGTTAGTCAAGGAGGGAAAGTGGACAGGGAAGAACAGAAGAGGAAGTACCTAACTGGGAAGGGCAAAGCAAATGCTTAATCCTCCCCAGAAAGGAAGCCTTCGTCTTCTGATACCTCCCTGTCCACTTGAACAGCAGGCGGGGCATTCAGGAGCAACTCTAGAGCGCCCAGCTGCTGCCTGACTATGCCCAGCTCCTCCTCTAGGTCTTTTCGCTGCCTCTCCTTTTTGCTTAACAGCCATAAACCACAAATAAAAAAAAACAAAAATAAAACGAAACACCCAAAAAAAAAAACCGAAACACCGAAACACCCAATCTTCCATGGTACGTGGAGATGACTGTAGCTGAAAAAAAACGACAACAAAAGGAACATCACCTCTTTGTGCTGGTGGAGCTCAAACAAGATTTTCCCTCACCATCACAGTACATTAAGAGAACCTACAGCTCGTTTGCATTTGGGCTAAATTTTATAGGCAGTATCTTCCGAAAGTCAGATTCGCATCCCTTTTGTTCTCGTACCCTAAAGATAAGCCACCAAAAATATACAGTTACCCTCTCTCTCTCTCTCTCTCTCGCTTTTTTTCTTTACATTCGTTCACTTTTTCTCTCTTTTTCGTACTCTTCCTCATTTTCTCTAACTCGTTATTTATTTATTTATTTATTTACTTTTTCATTTATTTTTTTATATTTTTTCTGTTTCCTTCCTTGGTTACCTACCAGACAGAATCTAACTGCAACTTCAGGTCTCTCCGTTGCCTTTCCTTTCTACATCAGCCTGGTTTTCTTTCGAACCCTTTTCAATAAATAAGTGATTTAGAGATCCCGTAGAAAGAAAAGAGAAAATCCATTGTTGATATCTAATATAAAAAGGTCCTAGCATCTAATTTTTGAAAAAAAAAAGAAAAGAAAATTACAAAAAGAAAATCAGTCACCCACAACATTCACTGCCTGCGTACATTATGCAGACCAAAGGACAAAAACCCACTACATTTGACTTGATCAAGAAACAAATGGACTCCAGTGCTACAATGATATTATTGTGAAGATGAAGAAGACCTGGTTGACGTAATCACAGACAGTACAATGTTGAATTGAGGAAGATTGAATCGTGGAGCACAGCATAAAGGAAAAAAGGAAGACACTGTCAAAACATGGAAGTTCCACTCTGAAAAGTATCTTTTCTTCACTACACAGGCCTAGGACTCTGAAATAATAACCCAGCAGATGAGACACCACAAACATCAATTGCCGCGAACCGCTCTCATGCACGTTCTTTTTTGTTTGCCTGGCACACCTTCCATTTTGTGCAACTCCACTTGTTCCTTGCCATTTTTAACTTTTCATCGCTTTGACATTGCCTGGGCATTGGATCTCAACTGCTCTCACTCCCCTCTGGAACCAGCACTGTGTATTAAGCCACCGCTATCTTCTTCAACGCACCGCTCAACCCGACCTGCTGCAGCCGACCACCTCACCTTTCAGTACTGGCGAACTATATAATTTAAATGTACATTTTTGCTAAAAATGTTAAAAATTCGTCTTTCATGTACACAATTTTGTTATTTGTTTTCTTATTTTTATTGCTACTTTTTTTGCTTTCACGCGGCCACTGAGGGAAATCATTGGACTTCTTAAATGACTTTGTGTACTTATTTCCATATCTCTTTCGTATTTTTTGTTGTTGTATATATTGTAACTTATCTTAATTACCTTATTTTTTTATAACTCATATAGAATAAACAATTTTGAATTCATTTTTCTCTTTGACCTTTTTTGTTTGCGCTTTCGCGAGCACGTTGACATGGTTACAGCGCGGGAAATACTAAACATAGGCCTGTGATGCGTGCAGAATGTTGGTTCGTCTTGAAAACAAAGTGAGCTAGGCGTGCGTGACTGTAGGGTGAAAAACATTTACATGCGCGTAACAGTAACTTTTAGCATGGCACAACAAGCGCAGCTGTCCCATAAAAAAGAATTAACTCTGTGTCCACCTTTGAACAATTAATTTCAAATGAAATTTCTTCATGTTCATTTTTTTAGAATGAGTTTAATTGTGTTATTTTTTATTGCTGGTATCTTTACTTTTCAACACGTTCGTCCTTTGCATCGTGGATATTTCCAAGCCGCTACGTGAGATAAAAGCAGCCAAAAGTAGCACCCATCGTATGCATTGTTTGGCCTGACTTAAGACGGCTACCGCGCAAACCAAAACAAGCAGTGTAGACCTTCAGTAAAAGGAGACAAGAATGGGAACTTTCAGCGACTTGCAGAGGGCATTTAAAGGGGAGGGACACGCAAATGGGACATATAGGGGATGCTTCCATGTGGGATGTTGCTCAAAAATGCCTAAAGTTTTTGCTTGTGACCTTTAATTTATTTTCACAGAATTGCCCCCGTGTTTGAAACCTTTTTTCATTCGCTTAGATACATCAGGGGGGTAGCAACTCATTTGTCCATGTAACGGACCATGTAAACATATTAGCTGGTTAATCATTCCATTAGATAACCCCGGTGACTAGCAATTCCTTTTTATAAGGGAATGACAAACAAAAAGAACCCAAAGCATAATATTTACACTATTTTTATTTACAACGTAGGTTTGATTCTGGTTACAATTGACAGTACAACATATCTTCCTAAAAATCTATTTTCACAATTAATGATGCTTTTTTTAATTACTCTTTTACAGTAATATTGTCGAACGGCTATAACTCGTATGTACAATGTATGCTCTTGTTCTATCTACAAAATGCTACTATGGTACTTCAAATAATAAGATAAGGCTATTGCTACTGACTACAATATTACTTTTTTACAACTAATGTAATAGGATTCTAAAAAACCGCTTTAAAAATATTTGACCGCAGTATCTCTGTTAAGCAAAATCATGAAATCGCTTTTTTCTGTTCCTAATAACATTGAACAGTAATCTATAACTTTTGTTTGTTACACAAAAAAAGCTACAAACTATCGCGCATAAAATTTACAAGCCTTTACACAAAGCCTTCAATTGCATATATGTCATGCAAGTTTACTAGTCCTTGGACTTTCACCTTCGCCTTGAAATAAGCTACTTGGAAAACATTTGTTACAAAAACTATTTTTAGAACACGTTGAGAAGAGGGATTTTTTTTCAATTCAAATCATGGTCTTTTCAACATAGTAAAACAACCTAGTCAAGCCGGTAGCAACGATTAATCCAAATATGAAAGGAGCCACAGCGCGGATTAAGAATGTTCCCAATTTGGTGCCTCAAACTAACAAGGCTATCTTTTTTTCTCTTTTCCCAGGACGTAATTCAGACCACTAAGGATTGATTTAATACACATCATAACGCAGCTCCTTTAACATATGAATTTAAAATGTCTTAAAAGTGATTATTTTAGCATCGAACGTTTTTTTCTTTCTGAAAGCTAGAATCGAACCGCGTTCTGTAAGAAGACTACAAGGAAATTCGATAAACGTTTTCCTCTTGTATAAATTAATATTTAACAATTATTTGTTAAAGGCGAAGTAAATATTGGCGAGTATTTACCGAGCCGAAAAATAAGACTTCTCAAATAACCTAGTGCCTTTTTTGCGTAAATAATTTGGAGTTTGATAATAAACGAAGGTATTTAATTCAGACTTCTCGAATGGCGAGGAACCATTTTCGCAGCAAATAAACTGATTAACGAAAAAAAAAACTTCGTGACAGCGGACCACCAGAATGGTAGACTATATGAGCAGAAAAGTTAATAAGTTCAGAGAACGTCCGCAGAAATCAACCCTTTAGGTTTCTAATAAAACCGTTGAGAACTGCAGAAGTGAAATTTTCAATTCTGTATGTCGGTATGTATGTTGTAATACAACGAAATCTCTCTGAAGGCCGATTCATATAGTACAACTTTGTCGTATGCAACTTGCTTACGACGAATCGTCCCGTGGAAATGTTTCACTTCTTCGCAAGTTTACCTGTGTGGTTTATTTACAGTGGCATTTTTGCATTGCTATCAATGCAGCGTGCGTAATGTACAGTAAACAAGAAAGCTTATACAACAATAAACATGAAATGCGCGAGCATTCTCACGTTTGCCAGTGTATAGAGAAAAACACTCTTTTTTTTTACATATATTTAATGAAACTTGACATTCAAATTTAAAAAGGGAAGAAAGGCAACATACCTAAATAACGTTAACCAGACAAACTGAGGTAATACAGACCAGTGTAAATAATAACGGGCTGTTTAATAGAAGCGATATGAAACAGTACAAAGTCACTCTTTGGGACGGCACGAAGGTGGCCGTTCCACAGCGTTCCATAAATGACTGAGGGGGACAAGCACTTAAGGTAAGCGCTTGGATTGTGAAGCAGTTCAAATGACAATTGTGTAAATTCTTCTCGAGATGTTGCTCGCCCACTCGTGAAACACGCCCAGCTGATGACTGTGGATGGCGAACTTTGAGTCTTTTTTTTCGTTACCTGTTGAAGGAAACAAGCATAGGTGGTATAACAATTTGAAAAAAAACTGTCTAATTGACTAAAAACATTGAATAAGGGAAATACTGTGAAAAAGAAATATTTGACATGTCACGAGCATGGGACGAAAACACTAGGCCCCATCTTTCTTTACTTATCACACAATGAAAATGTTGTCTCCGTGTAAAAAGATCAAACATGACAGAAATCGTCTGTTTTCGCTCTTACCCCCAGTATCGCGCATTACCCGACGGAAACGCTTGCTAAACCGGCATGTAATAAAGGGGTGCGCGATATTGCGTGTATGGCTACTGCCAAATGCTTAATGTCGACGCCACTTGCGGTTGGTAATGCCTTGAACTGAATGGACAATGTTTACGGACAGTGAAGTGTGTGAGAAAACGTAAGAAAAATGTGGTGACAAAACACGGAAAACTCGTGTAAAAAGCTTAAGTTTTCAGAAACGTCTTTAAGTTTTGCTTTTAAAGGTGAATTTTTGATATTTCTGTTTGCAATATTATTTTTGGCGGGAAAGCAACGTCAAGTTTGACCACTGTGAAAGTGCCCACTGCGCTAGCGGACCTTGCTCGGGAAAATCAGCGGTTTATAAATGGTACTGTCATACGATCGCGAGGCGACATTTTAGCGCCAAAAAATTCAGCAACTCGGACAAAAATATGAAGAACAAAAGTAAAAGAAGACAATATTGAAAAAAAAAAAAACCTAGCCACGCGCTCGACTCGAACCCAGTACGCCTTGCGCCTCTCATTAAGCACGGGGTTAAAAATATAGCGCTCAACACGCTGCGCCACGAAGTTCGAGATGCAAATTGAAGCGACTTTAAAGGATTAGATTCCTTTGTTATTCAACGCTTCAAGTCGACGTCAGTTGCGGTCGATAATGTTTTGAACTGAATGGACAGTGTTTACGGACAGTGAAATAGGTGAGAAAACTTAAGAAGAATAATGTGGTGTTAAAACACGGAAAACTCGTGTAACAGCTTAAGTTTTCATAAACGTCTTTAGGTTTTGCGTTTAAAGGTGAATTAAACATTTCTGTTTGCAATATTATTTTTGGCGGGAACGGACAAAAATGTAAAGAACGAAAGTAAAAGAAGACAAGAGCGAAAAAAAAAACCTAACCATGCGCGCGACCCGAACCCGGTACGCCTTGCCCCTCTCATCAAGCACGGGGTTAAAAATATAGCGCTCAGCGCGCTGCGCCACGGAGTTTCACATGCAAATTTCAATGACTTTAAAAGATTAGATTCCTTTGTTATTCATATCGACTTTGGTTTGTGCCGCTTCATTGACTTCATGAAACAAAGAACTTAATCGGTTTCTTTTGTTTTCCGTTTTAAACAAAAGACAACAGAAGACGCCGAACGTGTTTTTTGGCCCGTGTTTTCTCGAAAACTAAAGCACAAAACAGCAAAAAAAATACGGGGCAATGTTAACTACACAAAACTAAGCCTGTATGCGAGAAACCAGCATACACTCAAAAAAAACACTCAAAAAGTCACTTAGCATAGTGTTATCCCAAGCCCTTCAATTACAATTGATAAATAGTGTCATGGAAGATAAAAGAAATTGTTATACAGCTGACAAAAATAAGGAAAACATCAAGACTTGAGGGAAAACAAGCTGAGTATTTCCCTCGGGACCTGAGTGAGACATTAAGCAATATACAATATAAGTCTTACTGACAACTAACCTTTATGTCATTAAGAAAGTCCTTTCACTGTCTATTATTTTAGGTGTTGCAACCAACTTCTACAATCACCCATAACATTCATCCAGCAGGTAATTACAGTGTAAGACAGTAGTGTATTTGTTACCTTTAGAAAGCATAATAGTTTTTGAAAATAAACGATTGTCATAACTAAAAATGATCATGCAGGAGTCTTACTAAAGAGGGAGGCCTTTAGTTAATATTTAAGTTTGTAGAATGCCAACTGGATTAATTATCAGTTTACCGATCCAGATCATTTCAAGTTTCCATTTACATTTGAGTGTTTCTATTGCAGAATCAGAGTTAACTTAACTAGCTAGGAAAACATTTTTTGGGTGAAAATGCCAGATGATTAACTTCAAAATCTAAAAGTTACCAGAGTTAATTGAAGTTTTAATTATGGTGATATCAGACAAGGTTTAAATTAATATCCTATATATATAGCTGCAAATCATGGCCAGAATGATTGGGACACTAAGCCAAATTTTTAGTAATAATTCAATAATATCTACTCCCCCTCCCCCCCTAAACAATGTTGACTGTCAGGAGTCCAACACATCTCGGATATCTTAGCTCGTACAGTTTCTGTACATCAACATTGTTTAGGGGAAGCGGGGGAAACAACTTTGGAATATGCTTTTGAGGGGTTTATGTAATCGCCTATTTTCAAATTGCCCTTGAAAAGATTAAGGAAGGGCTAGGTGTCCCTCAACAAATTGGCCACGATTGTAGGTCATGACAACAATAATTATTGCTGTGCGTGTTGAAATGAGACAGTGTATTTCACTTCACGAAGTGCTGTTAGTTATTGCTTTGGCCATGTTTTTGACCTCTTTTTCCAGTAATAGCACAAGACAATTCAAAGTTTTTGTCTTCTTTTGTGTTTGGCCTAAACCATAACCTTTTTAATGCCCAGGCTTCTTGCTCAAACTCCTCAAGAAATAATAATGTAATTAGTACTTAACTGACAGGGTGAACACATGATGAAAGGCTATTACATTAATTAATGATTATTATCTACCCTTCTGACAGATTTTAATCAATGCAAAACAACGCATACCATCAGTGCATCTTTGGAGGGTGTACAGGCTGGTTTGTATCAGGACATTGCAGAGGTAAGCTAAATTGAAAGGCCTTTCATTTTAATGTACATTTAGGAAAGGGTTGACAGGGTGGGTTTGCAGGGATGTCAGAGAGTAGTAGAGAAATTAAAAAAAATTCATTATTGTTATTATAGTGGTTGAACTGGCCCTAGCTTGCAATGGAGGCTTGTATACATATTCTTTGGAAACACAAATATTTTTAATTAGTGATATTCCTTCCTCCCATCTTTCAGTGAACTTCCATTGCATGCTACTTGAATTATTTACATACTTGTACAGTCTATTCAGGTTGATTTACGCTAAAAATACAGGACTGAATGTTTTTTTTTTTATCTCCTGATACAATACTTAAGATAATAATACTGGTAAGATAACATTCAAGAGAATTTGACCGAAAAATTCTGCTATTTGCCGTTTTTTTTTTCAACTACTTCTTTGTGGGGGTGTGCTGGTGTAGTGGTTAATGTGCTGGACTTCAGATCTGAAGGTTGGTAGTTTGAGGCCCAGTCCCTGCCATCATGGTCTAATTCCTTAGACAAGAAACTTTACCCCACATTGTCTCTCTCCAACAATGTGTACTGCTGGGGGTAACCCTGTGATGAACTAGCATCCCATCCAGGGGGATAGAGTAGTATTATACCCTCAGTTGCTGAACGTGCTACAACACAGAAACTGGGATAAACTCTGCCTGTGTGGGCCTCTTTGCTTCATGTGCAACTTAACCTCTTTAAGTGTTTGATATTCTGTGCGATGAAACATTCTCTGGCTGTCTAATGTTTGAATCATTATTATCAAAACATTACCCATCATTGAGCAACTCTGAAAACTCCAACAGGCTCCTGCTAATCTAAGTCACTTGATGAATGAATGTACAGTGTAAATAACTCTTGTTTGTGATACTTTCAGATGTCACTTTTTAGTGATTCTCCCATGGACATAGATGAAACCCAACAAGGTGAGCCACCTTTCACTTAATTTTTAGTGATCATATCCCATTTGGTCTAAGAACTTTTGTAGAATATGGCAATGCAGTAATAAACATAAGATTAATATTATGTTCTGCCCAATTTTTTATTAGGAGTCCCTGGTTACACGTATGATGGTCATCATAACAGTCTCCATCACAGCGGTGTAGAGCAAAGCTCACAGTATTGTACTTTGCCCATTACGTCAACTTCAGGAGAAGGACATTCAACGGCACTGCCTGTCAGTGAACGGAATGTAACTACAATGCCAGGTCTACAGCATCAAGAATTCATCATGATGCCTTCTTCAACAGCGCCCTCTGTCAGTACAGATTCTGCGGTTAAGGCAACTGGAAGCCAAGAAGAGGTGAGTTAATCGTCTGCGTAAAGTTAGCAGCCAGACAACAGCTGTTCGTGACATGCACAGCATATCAAGGCTGTAAGGGTTCTGTGTTTAAACCACGAAGAACCACGGAATAAATAGCTCAACTGGCTTTCAAACTGACAACGGTTTTAATCATCAAAAATGTTTCAGCCATGAGCACGTGGAAGCACGCGCGATTGGCTAAATAGAATCAGGTGATATGTCAGTGAAGCCACGACACATAACATTACAAAGGCAGTGGTCAAAATATCATTTCTGAAATGCTTTTAGCTTCTCTATCAAAGCATGTCAAACTTTCATGTGATAATGAATTTTTATTCACATTGCAAATAAAACTTAAAATTTCATAATTATGAAAGGTTGTCCACCAGGACACACTCTGATTGAGAGGCTATTAAGTTGATTCAGAGTGGCATATTCAGGTTTACAGTTTACTGAGATGAACTGATAATAATATTTTAAAACATAATTATTACAAAATTTATGTCCATGTTCATAATCATGACAGCATTGGCAAAACTACCAGCCATTGAGTTTTGTGTTGTTTGCGGGAACCAGCTGCCAATGATTATTTCTTCTGCATGGAGTTTCTTTGTCACTGACTCCAATGATATATTTGTTCTTTACCCAGCCCTAATCAAACTTAAACGTCTTACAGACTACAACCACATGGACCGAGAAATTATTTTGAGAAAAACTCCATGGGCATCGAATGCCCTGAACACATCATGGACTTGAGAAAATGAATTAGTCCAGGAAAATAATAATAACAATAATAATAATAATAATAATAATAATAATAATAATAATAATAATAATAATAATATTTTTAAAAAATTTGTCTCGAAACTTTGTCATAGCTGCCATGGTTGATGATGTACAGCTGCACGGTAACCTTAATTGCATTTCTCTCATTTCTCAGACATCTCATGTTAGAAACAGCTACAGTTCTGAAGAACTTTCTGATGTCTTAACTACAAGTGGAATAACCGAAGATGATTTTCAGATTTCAGAAGATAACCAATTTCCAATTTTTAATGTTTTTGACAATTTAACTGCAGGAGATCATCTATTGTCATTAGTTTCTTCATGATGCTATCATACTCTAAGTGACATCTCTGTCCTTGTCTGTTTCCATATATACCTTATTTACCTTAAGTTAGCATTTTTCAGGTTCGAAATGGTCGTGATTTTTTTTGCAGTTATGATTTTAAAACAATAAAATTATAACACCCTCTTAAGCAATGTAATGATTTACACACCCTTCGAATGCATGTTTTCATTCCACAATATTCACTGTTTTTCGTTTTTTCCACTCTCTTAGCATTGGAAATTTATTTCACCAAATACCTTTTTCTTCCCTTATTCCTCATGACAAATAAATCCCTTATTTATTTATAATTGTTTCCACTTAGCAAGTACCATTTTGAATTTGCTGAATAAAACTTATTGAAAAAATTTGCCAGACTTATTCAAGTTTTGTGCTGAAGCTCATGCATGCATGCATGCATGTGCACATCATGCGAATGTCCCTTGAAAACATGTGATCATAAAAGATTTTACATGGTTAACTCTTTCGCTTCAAAAGTTGACTTTTCCCGACTTTGGAGGCCAAGACATTGAACCACTTGTGACGTCATCATTTTCTGATGATACCAGATTGTTTTGATAAGCAGCTAACACAGCAAGGACAGATCCAATCCACATGTGTGTCCATTTCGAATATCGACCAGAAAAACGTGTCCAATTTTGGGTGCAATTTTGGTGTTTTTAAAAAAAAAGTGTGACGTAAAGGGGTTAAGATGAGAATATCCCAATATACTGTCGGACATTCCAGCGTGACCTTCTGCACGACTGGTATCTGATAGTTCCAAAGAACTTTTTTTGTTTGTTTTGTCTTACCTGTCAGTGACAAGTTCACATAGTTTGCCATAATTATGGGTTTTAGTCTCTCTATTTTGGACAATTTCAGTTCATTTCTTGAATGTGTTTTTCCAAAAAATACTCATACTTCCCCCATGGATGTTTTTTGGTTTGAACCCCCCCCCCCCCACCCCTCTGGAAATTCCATAATACTACGATCTGGTATGCAAACCACCATCAAGGTAGCGATTTACTTTGTTTTTTCTTTATGTATTATTACTGAGTTTGAGAAATATAAATCTCATTTCTTCATCACTCGTATCTCTTGTGGGGTTGATAATTGAAAGCATCTTGTATTTTACCACACACTCTTAAGTTTGAACCTATAATCTGGTCTAAATTTTCAAGAGGCATAGCCAAAATACGTTATGAATTTTCCCTAGAAGTCCGACGTAAATAACAGCAGGATCTTGTTACGAAACAACAAGCTCTATAAGAGTCGATGGAGCATAGACTCCATGCGATTCTACGTATGTGTTGTGGGTTAAAATGAATTTCAGGTCAAAATGATCTCAAACTAGTTTGATTATCATTTTTATTTTCTTTTGTTTCAGTTTGATCATAATGACTATAAAACAG
Source organism: Siderastrea radians (assembly GCA_964017195.1). Taxonomy (NCBI): domain Eukaryota; kingdom Metazoa; phylum Cnidaria; class Anthozoa; order Scleractinia; family Rhizangiidae; genus Siderastrea; species Siderastrea radians. The sequence continues at coordinate 12,327,128 of OZ024896.1, forward strand.
AGGAAATACAAATCAAACTAGTTTGAAATCATTTTGACCTGAAATTCATTTTAACCTACAACATATACATGCATACCAATTGATAAATTTAAAGAATCTGCAACTGCTGGGAAAAACCACATTGTTAGCTCAGGGCGACCCTAAAACGCGAAATGGAGGAATGACGGAACGGCGCGGAATGGCGGAACGGCGCGGAATGGCGGAAAATCCCCCCAAATCCTAAAACGCGGAATGGCGGAAAATCCTGAAACGCGGAATGGCGGAAAATCACTCCACATCCTAAAACGCGGAATGGCGGAAAATCACCCCACATCCTAAAACGCGGAACGGCGGAAAATCACCCATAATCCTTAAACGCGGAAACGCGGAAAATCACCCATAATCCTAAAACGCGGAATGGCGGAAAATCACCCATAATCCTAAGACGTGGGAAACAAAATTACATGGCACTGATTCGCTTGACGAAAAAACAGTCAGGCTAAGCCAAATGGCGCTAATGTTCAGCTGCAAGGTTTCCCGCGAGCCCTCACCTGTACAGTGCAAATTGTGACTAACTTCATATTCCCATACCTCACCCCCGCCTTCAACAGTTTACTACCGTAAAACACAACAGAAGACATCTGCAGATATTGCACTTCTCTTCCTGATTCTCTTTTATTTAATTGTTTATCATACTCGTGTTAAAGGGATCTCCATTTTCATGGTAGATAATCTCAAAGTCACAGCGTCAAAAATAAACGTTAAAAATAATTAAACTGTTTTATTGTAGTCACTCAATCGTTTATCAGTCGAGTCGTTAATCAAGATTTGTTATTTTTATACTAAAATGCTAAATACTTATTCTAGAATCAAAGATATATTTTGATATTTTTATACAGTTTCATAAGTCGTGACTTATTTCGTCTACTAAAACAAAGTCCAAGATTACAATAATAAATCATAAAAAACATTAAAAAGTCATTAAAAATCATGCTGGGCTAACATTAACGTAACACTAACTTTAACAGGAATTAATATTAACAGCAACTGTCCATGTATGCAGTGCTTTGTGTTTCGTAACCTAAGCCTAAAAAAGCAATGGATTAATTTTGGTAATTCAATTAATATGAAAGGAAAAAATCGAGCGATTGAATCGAACGATAGGCTAAAACGTAACAAAACTATACTTTAACTATTTAGTTTGCAAAAAATGAATGAAAATCTAACAGGATTACCTTTCTATTCTTTTATTTTGAAGAACGATGCCTGACTTTCGATTCGCTTTCTGAGGTTTTGACTTGTTTCCATATGTCTAACCGCCCTTGCCGAGTCCACGGTGCAATGAGCACCCACAACAAACCATGTTTTCACTACCCAGCGGTTTTCACTGAAGGGCGGTTTGAGATTTGGAAACAAGTTTCTACCGCTTTCTGATGTATTTTAAAAACTGTGGGAAACTGTGGTACAGATCCATTTAGGAGACTACAGATTTTTGAAACAGCGGTAGAAAGCGTGGAAATGCTAGGCTGCTAAGCTGAAGTAAATATGGCAGCTTTTTGTAGGAAGAAAGCAATGGAAAGAAATCGTTCTTCGCGTCCTTCAGGGCATTCGCGAGCCCAGATGAAGGTTGAGTTTATTCGTGAAAAAGCCTTTTTTCGGTGTTCATTTGCGGCCTCCTATGTTATCGGGGAAGGCTATATTTTACGTATTTAAAAAGATGGTAGACTGAAGATCCTCTCTACCCTCGACAAAAACATAGACTCCTCATTAATACGTTACGTACTCTGCTTTACTCGGAGTTTCAGTCGACATAATGAAAATAATGCCACTACATAAAAACCGTGAATTTTTGGCAGTACGAATGTGTGAACTATGGTATGCGTGTACAGATATCTTGTTTATCAATGTCTTTAAATTACGCCATTGCCGTCTATATTCTTTAGGTCATCTGTAGATGATAAGCATTGATTCAGTTTGGGGGTCGCTACTATCGGGGGCATCGTTACTTTCGGAGGAATTTATAAGCTTCCTCCAATTTTTAACGTTCCGCGTTTTAGGATTATGGGTGATTTTCCGCCGTTCCGCGTTTTAGGATGTGGGGTGATTTTCCGCCATTCCGCGTTTTAGGATGTGGGGTGATTTTCCGCCATCCCGCGTTTTAGGATTTTCCGCCATTCCGCGTTTTAGGATTTGGGGGGATTTTGCGCCATTCCTCGTTTTAGGATTTGGGGTAATTTTCCGCCGTTCCGCCGTTCCGTCATTCCGTCATTCCGCCATTCCTCGTTTTAGGGTCGCCCTTAGCTCAGACCATCGAAGACCAGCTAAACGTAGCTCTAATAACCCATTCATTATTTTTCATAAGAAATCACGCAATCAAAAGTTTAATATCATTATACTGTACTGTTTTTAACAGGGTATGCTAGTAAAGCTACGTATGATTCTGCTGAGCACTCTGTTGATAACCCCTTGACTGTAGACTTCTTGGTAGTATGGATGCAGCCTTTAGCACTCCAAACCACAGGTCGCCCAAGCTCACTCTGAGTGGAGCGCATATAATAACCTGTTAATTTTTGCATATTTTATAGGTCGGCAAAATATAAGAGTTTGTATGGAAAATGCAACTAAGACGCTCTAAATACCATAAATGCGAAATAGTTCATAATATAAGTGGTTCACCTTGTTTCTGTGTTGTATTAATTGCTATTTAATGGCTTTTTAGGGTGATTTGAAGCGTTTTGAGCGAGAATAAGCGTCTTTCTAATTTTTGCTCCCAATTAGTATTATAATATTATGCAAAGTTGCATAATATTATAATACTAATTGGGAGCAAAAACTAGAAAGACTCTTATAAATTCTCGCTCAAAACGCTTCAAATCACCCTAAAAAGCCATTAAATAGCAATTAATACAACACAGAAACAAGGTGAACCATTTATATTATGAACTATTTCGCATTTATGGTATTTAGAGCGTCTTAGTTGCATTTTCCATACAAACTCTTATATTTTGCCGACTTATAAAATATGCAAAAAGGAACAGGTTATTATATGCGCTCCTCTCAGAGTGAGCTTGGACGACCTGTGTCCAAACTCCATAAATGGAATACACGAAAGCTCACGAAAATAACCACTGGCATGCCTCAACTTGATTGCAATATCTCGTGGTTGCGATAGCAGCCACGAGATAAAAAACCAATCCAGTCACTTCACCCTGTATGACCATATCAGACATGATAAAAGACAAGAGCGCGAATCGCTTCAGAGGTTCTTGCCAGTAGTGCAAGCCGTACTTGTATTGTTTATCGATACATGCACTTAATGAGCTTTTCTCCAACGTCTGCGTGTAAATTGCGCGCAATGTGGCATCTTTACATGCATTAAACGTGCATGTAGTACTGCAATGTCTGTGCCCAGTGCACTGTAATTACCTTAATAGTATTAAATTTTAAACAAGTTGGTAACGAGCTGGAGACATCAAGGGTTCCCGCAAGCTGCAATACCAGAAAAAAATTGTCAGCTACTATAATACTGGTAGAAGTGGCGAAATATTTTTTAATGCCAGTTGTTAGCCACACTTTACACCCAGTTGCACTGTCAAGGAATTATTGCTGACGCTTCAAGTGACTAATGGTATTTGAGATCATTTTAGGGTCATTACCCTGCACGAAAGGAGACCACTGCCATGTGTGCATTCCCAATGACAGAAGTACTGAATACCATTAAAAATAAATTATTCATAATCAGGAGCTATCTTTCTCACCATTGACCACTCAAGCCTGAATTGTTTTCAGGCTATCTTTTAATGTCATGGCATTTTCATTCATTTTTTTTAATCTGACAAAAAAATTATTTTCTCATTGAACGAAACCTCAAAATAATAGTTTCCTAAGGTAGAAAAACACCAAAGAAGTAATAACAAACCAAAACTAAACAACGATAGTTATGATTGAGGGAGATTAAGACGGATTACGAATGACAAACTTGAAAAATCTTGCCAAATTTTTCAAGATGCGTTATCCGTGACGTAGCTCCTTTACGTTGGTAGACAACGGTGAGTATAACTGCAGTTCAGATAATATTTCATATCCATTACTGAACTTTATGATTACGAAAACACTGCAATCGACATAACACTTATTTTTTGATTACTTTATTGTTATTTCAGAGGAATTGTCACAGAATCACTGGATACATGAAAATGTGGAGTTTGAAGTTAGCATAATTCCTGACAGTAGTCCTCTGCAGGTACAATATTTAATTGCCATTTCTTAGTAACACATTAATTGACTTGTGGCTTGCTCAGTGTACATAAATGTTTTTGTTGGTTTTTTCTGTTGATTTGCTTTCTTGAGCTCAGAATCTCTCAAATGTTTCTGGTGTTAATCAACCCACATGCATGCGTGTAGAGTGTGCAAGGGCAAGGGGGAAAACATCATGCTAGTCGCAACGATCACAAAACTCATACAGCTTTCAAGAGTGTATAGTGTTTGTTGGGGTTCCTGAGGGTGCGCAGATTTGGGATTGCCAAGTACATCAAAATGTCTAGGGGTAGAGGGTGGTAAGGGTGTGGTGAACGTTGAGGGACTAGAAATTGTAGAGTGTGTTAAGGGCATCAAGGGTGTCAGAGTGTAGTTGAACAGGCTGTAGAGAGTGTAGAGGGTGTCAAGGTTGTAGATGGTGCAGAAGTTGTAGAGGGTGTCAAGATGAAGTAACAGGTACAACACTACGCTACTGTATACTCTAAAATAGGCAACATATTTTATCATCTAAAATAGGTGTTGAGGTCATCACAGGTTCAAAAGCCACCTCAACGCTGATAACCTTATACTGAGCTTAATTGCTATTATAGCGCATGAACCACCAGGCCATACCACCTCCCCTTACCCCTTTCAAAAAACAAATCATATACCATACTGTGCGATAAAATTCACACATTTGGGGGCTTTTTGGCTAAAATGAAGCCAGCTTCAAACGGAATAAAGAATTTTAATTTTGATACCAAAATAGAACTTGATCTCATAGTGTTTTTTTCTTTTTATCAAGCCCAAAGTTCAGACGTTAAGAGCACAGACTGTGAAGTGTTAGTGCTATAGCCAAAATTTGGTCCTGTTTATGTTACCTGTATCTAGGGTTTCTAGTAGGCGACAGCCTCAAAGATAGTTGCACTTGTAATTAGAAAGCAAACTGAACATGAAGAGCAACATCTTAAAACTGATTTTGGCTGGACGTAATCATCTTTGCGTAGTGAATTCTTGTTGTGCCTTCATTTCAGGACAGTTCAAAGCATCTTGGTAGTTATTCTTTGTCTAATGAGACTATTTTAGTTATACAATTGAGCCTCCCGTATTGACACCTCTATAATAATGCGGAGTCCTGTCTGTCACGGACACCTTCGTATTACTTAGAACACCTATTATGGACTCCTTTATAATACAAACACTTCTGTGTAGGAAACCTCCATAATACGGACGTCGCAATGACATGATCATCTCCACAATACAAACACCTGTTACAGACATTTTCATAGGACGGAAACATCTATAATACGGACAATACGGCCACCTTAGTGTATAATACAAACACCTCTATTACAATGTAATTTGTGCATGATAATCGGAATTGACATAAATTAATATTTTGCCGGCACGGAGCAGAGAATTCGAACTGGGTAGAGTGTTGCGTGTGAAGGATCACGGTTCGCGGATTTGAAATAGCAACCGTTGAGTTATTCGTGTCATTCTACGGTCAGCCTCGCCGCGTCATCTTGGTTTTGTGAAATTTAGTTTCAGTTGTTCAGCTTTACTCGTGTCTAATGCTTAATAGCAATTTGTCATTCAAAAATCTTTATTTATTTATTTACTTATTTATACACGGAAAATCATCAGTAAAAATATGCTAAAACTATTATAAAAATATTCTAATATTATACGTTACGAAAATGAACTGGTTTACATGATTGCCGTGTGGGAGCCTAAAGAAGAAGAGTAAGCTTTCACCTTCTTTTTGAAAACCCCCAGAGAGTTACATTCTCTAAGATCCTGTGGCAGAGAATTCCATAAAGCGGCATCACTTTAAGAGAAGCTGCGCTTCAGGCACTCTGTCCTAGGCTTAGGCAATATAAGTTTGTTTGTCGAGTTTCGTAAGCCCCTGCCTCTGTCAGACGGACACCCCGATAATACGGAAACTTATTCCTGTCTCTTTGGTGCCCATCTTAAAAAAGGTGACTCCATTTTAAATGTAGAATAACTACAACAATAAATTAAGCTGTTGTTAACTGATACAAATCTTAAAATGATTCTCTCAATCAGGGTAGAGTGTTGTGTCAGTTCACATTTAATCCTACGCTCCCCGCAAGAGTTCAATCAGGATTTGCTGAATTTGAAAATTTAGACACTGTTGAAGTAAACAAGTTCAAGGTTGACTGCATGATTGGAGACAAAATTCCACGTGAGTCATAGTTGTGTTTCTTCTCTGACAGTAAGACTGACCAAATTGTCTGCTATGCTGCTAATGCATGATTTTCAGTCCACACAAGAAAATATATATGGTGCAAATTATTTCCATTTCAACCCCACTACCACGTGAAAGGTCATTGTTTTTAAAACCTTAAGAGGCGCTGCCTGTAAGGATCGAGCAAAGTCGGAAATCGGCCGAAAACTCAAAATTTTGAGACTTTGTCAGAATAAGGCCTGTCACATGCCTGATTCTTTGACATAACTTGTTTTCTCCAAAACTCGAAAATTTCAGTTTGGGACGCGTTCACTTAAAGGGACCATTTTTTGCTGTGAAAAACGAAAAAATGCAAAATTTGAAAAATCGGTAAAAAATTACCAAAAACTTCGGAGCTAATAAAACTTAATCCAGTTGTTAATGGTAATCTATAAACGTCATTCATATATATTTCATCTGGATCAATAATGCTTTTGTCTAAAAAAAGTGTGTTCAAAGATTGCTCCTTTTACCTAATTCTCGTACAGCCGGGGACTATGCTTCATTTCCCGGGGTATTTCTCGAGTAGCAGATGGACTTTAGAAAATTGGTTTATACTTTATGAAAGGACTTATGTTGGTGTAGTTTTTGCTACAAAAATTTCTGCGGGCAATGATTATGTGTTTGCAGGAGAGCACCTCAAAAATGCCCAAAAGTCGACTTTTCTCGAGACGCCTTCTAGGCGACACGGTTTGGAGGACTGGTTACGAGTTACAAAATTTCCAGCTATGGCAGTAAAGACACTATAGAGCGACGAAATCTGCTTTGTTTATTATTCTGCGACGTTGCCTCTGATTTCTTACAGTTATTTTGGTCATTTTTAACGCAATGAGCTATACAAGTAAGTTGTTGTACAATATCGGACGATTGGTGCGCGGGTCGTTGCCCTCTCTAGCGGATTTGTTATTCCGAAAGTACTGCAAAATAACTGGTGATGTAAATTTGCGGTATCGCTAACTTTGAAACAGGGATTTCTTTTTTCGGGAAGAAAAATATCTTAAACCACAAATAGGCGTAAAGATTTAGTCCAGAGTAGGGATGGATGCCGCCACGTCTTTTTGGTCCTAAGAAACAACCTAGCCCTGCAACCATACTGTTAATACTGTGTACATGTAATATGCACTCCTCTTACAATAAAGGGTAACCAGAATTACTGCTTACAAGGGCACCTATTTAAAAATGAAATTATTGCATCTGAATACGCCTCCTTCTTTCGCCCCTTAACCTCAATCGAAAAGTGCCCAGCCATAGAGCGCATCTGGGTCATCTTGAGACTTTTGATCTCTGACTCTGTCATAAGGCACAGGTTCTTTTCAGAGAACAGTAAGGGATGAGTGATTTTCTGCTGTAGCGCTTCCATCACATCCAAGTGGACGGCCGCCTGCTGCCTCGCAAATTCTTCAGCCTCACCATCGGAGTCGGTGGCATCTCTTCTCTTACATGCCATTCTGGAGAAGAATGAGGATATTTGCTGGGGACGCAGGAACTCCTCCACGGTGAAGATTCGCTTCCCGTTCTTGTCTCTCAGGCATCTCATCTCCTTCGAGACGTCATCTGGGTTAGCCTTGACCCCCGTGGTCTCGCCATGTTTAAACTTTCCCTCCAAGTATCTCTTTTGCTTGGAATTGAACCGGTGGTGTGGCTTAGCGGACTCCCGGCCAGCCCATCCCTCTGGCAGACAAGGGGAACCACTGTGTATTTCTGTGCCCGTTATCGTCACTTCGGAGGGGCTCCCTCCAGCCTCAAGACGCTCTGCGTAACTGACCTTCGCTCTGTCAAGTAGGGAGACGCTCTCGGCCCGGCAGAATTCGTGTTTACCATACATAAGGTGCTGCTCCAGACGTTCGTGCGTCATGTACGACTTGGTGCATCCGTCCTCTGGGCACGGAAACAGAAGACTATCAGCCTGGCCCCAGTTGTTCAAAAGTTGGATAGCGCTATCCACCGGATAAATCACTATCCAGTGGATAAGTGTTAGGGAAACCAATTGCGTTATCCACTGGATAGAGATTTACCCGGTGGATAGCGCTATCCAACTTTTGAACAACTGGGGCCTGGTGGGTATCTGCTTGTTGGGTATTTTCGATGGCAGAGCCCTCCTCGGGTGAGCTTTCTGTGTGGGATGGCGCCGGCTTTGGCTGTCTGTGTTTCACTGACACAAACTCTCCTTTCCCTGGCCCCGCATCAATCCATTCAAATTGGTTATTGCGTGGTATTCCTGAAAGAGCATATGATACAGTGGTACGGACTTATTTATTGTAAATTGCACAGCATTATTGTTTAGTTTCTCTATCCCATTTGAGACCAAATAGGCAAAGTGCACGTGCTATGAAAACAGTGTATAGGGGACTGAGATCTATTTTTTTCGAACGCAAGCAATTTTGCCTTAGTAACGTTTAGTTTAATGATGCATGCCTACCTACAAGTGACGTCCAGGAGCGGAAATTCCCCGCGCCAATACCATACGCCTTGAAGGCCGTAATGCCCGCTGCCGTGATCTCGAAGTTGGACAAACTAGTGATGCCCTCCCACTTGATGTTCTTTGTGTTCACGGTGGTCTTGGGAACAGGTACAATTGTAACTCGCACACCAGCAATACCCTCATCGGACTCGATAGCCTTCTTAAGGTCAGCAGGTGTTGTGACTGAGTGACCTTGGTTAATGTATTGCTTCACGTGCGTCTTCATCTGCGCTGCTTTCCTATCGCAGGGACCTTTACCGCCCTGTGGGTCGCAGAAATCAATCCAGCAGAGATCCATCTTGGTTCTCTCTCGCAGTAATTTGCAGGCTAGTATGGTAGTTGCGCAGTGGTAGCATCCTGCGTTGTCTTGGCGGTATACCAATCTCATTAACTCGGGGTGTTCATGCTTCAAGGTCTTCAGTACATGCTCCATTATGGTCACTACTGTGTGACTGTCCTGTAGACCCGACTCAATTATGTGAACGAAAGTCTGCGCGACCAGCTCTCCTCCCTGTTTGCTCTGACAAACTGTCAAGTGCCAGGAGATACCTCTCTTTCCAAAGAACTCAGCCTGCGTTTCCCTGTACTGGGCGGGTAAGAACTTCATGGCGAAATCCTGCGTGATCAGCACCGAGTCTTCCTGGAGGCTATCGAGGATATCCGTCCTGGCTGTATCCTGGTGAACCATGCGCAGTTGGTGAGTCTTCCAGGAGCGGATTCCGTCACATGCAGTTCTCGCCGTAAATAGAAGGTCGTCCTGAAGGTCCTGCGGGAGGTTGGTAGACTGGATGAAGGGCACAACTGAATCTAAAGACTAAAGCAGATATAGGATATAGTTATAGTACAACGCTAAATATAGGCGTGCTCCCATCGGTCAAAATCGATCACGTGACGCGATAGTGTCTCTCCTCAGCGGGCGCCTATCGGCAAATGGTGCCCGTTTCTGGCAATTTTTGCGAAATTTGGCGTTATACAATAAAAACAAGAGAGTCCTTATGTGTCAGGTCCTATGTGTGATAGGTTCTCGGAAATTTGATGTTCAAACTTCATATAAGCCCTCGAACTACGTTCTCGTGCCAATATTTGTTGTGAACACCAACTTTCCTCGGGCAGCCTATCACACAATAGTGCCTTCGAGAGGAGAACTCTGTTGTTTCAATAGGATTAGTTTTTAATTATCTTTTACAATACGTACTGTTTTCAAGGTTTCACAGCTCTCACAAAGTTGATTATGTTGGCGATCACAGTGGCGGCGATAGCACTCCTTTTTAGGGTCGCTCAGCGCAAACACTCTGCAGTGGTCGGGAATAGTACTAGCCATGGAGCAGTGGATCTGTGAACCAGACAGTCATGCTGTTACACCTCTACACGATGAGCAAACAGACTCTATATTGGCATTATTCCTTTACCTTGTAATCGCTTTTGATGTACTGTTTGAGGTGTCTCAAGTTTTCCTTGAGTTCAGTAATTGCAGCCTCATTAGCACCATACTGCACCAGGGTGTCAAGAAGCGCTAACAGATCATCAAAACCGCGCCCGCCCTCTGCTGCGTAGCTGTCTAGTCCTTGCAGACTCTTTCGAACTGACGCCACGCATTCCTCAGACAAGATTCTAAACAGAGTACGGGTCGAAAGTGGAGTGTAATTCTCTTCGCTGCAATACTGGTTATATTGCTTAATCAGGCGAGATGGCAACACTGTCCTTATTACATTGGGAATGTCGATCTTCTTGCCGCTGCTTAATGTCAGGGTTTTCCTGCCAAATGGGAGGTCCTGTACAATGTTAAAAGACGTGACGAAGTCGAGGAAGTGATCTAACTTGGCAGGGTCCACCTTTTCTCTAGTGTGTTTGGCCGCCGGCTGTACAGGGAGTCCTGCGCCCACCTCAAGCGCGTATCGTCTTGCCGCAGTGAACTCATATCTTGTCAGTCGAGGTATGTGCGCTACCAGTTCTGCGTAGGTCACTTTACTGGCCACAAGACTTAGTAGTTGGCGCCTTGTCTCGGACGTGTCCGCTTGTTTGTAGATTTCCACCACAGCTAACAGTAGATCACTGCCAGGACGTACAGACTCAAGGGGCTGGCTTACTTCGTCCTTTCTTCTCACTGCCTCCCATAATTCTGGAGCAGACTGTGGCGCTACGGTTTTTAGGACTTCCGCGATGATTTCACTGGCTTTACGGGTGTAGCAGTCATGCGTTTTCGAGGTGGCATCACTCCAAGGACGCTTCATAATAGAGCCGAGAGGCCCAATACTACACTTATCCACGAACCATTGCAAAGCTATTACTTTGCCTTCGTCAGTGTCATCTGGAGGTTTGGGGTATTGTGCACACGTAGCTTGGCTGATGCTATCATCAGTCGTCGACTGCGTCTCCTCCTGGGACGAGGAAGGCTGGTACAGAGAACTGACAGGGCTAATGGCCAACCTCTCGAGGTTTTGTGAAAGGGCTTCCATACTCTCTTCTTGATCATCTCCCAGGACGCTGACTTCAGTGGCCACAGAAACGCTTTCATGTGCCTACGTTTAAAATGAACATACAAAGTAAATGCTAGCACACCATAGCATAACGCCGATTTCCATGTGCCGATTTCCATGGCAACCATCCTCTCGTTTAAAATTCCGCATTCCCTTCAGGTAATGCCTAAAGGTTGGGTGTTATTTTGTGGCCCCTTCTCAGGTGCAATTCTATCACCTTTCTAACTTCTTTTCCGTATCTTTTATTTGAAACCCTCTACGTGTACGTCCATTTTTCAAAAATAAATTATGGGATAAAACTACGTCCTGCGTAGAAAATGAAATGCGGCGGGAGACTAGGGACTAGGTGGTTGGGATTTTTTAAGGGGAGGGGGTCTGTTTGACGGCTGGAAACTCCAGGGAAGTGCAAGACGAAAACGGAAAATCCAGGGGAGGTTTCTTAGACAGGGGTGAAACATTTATTTCATACAATTGGCCGAAGCAATGCGCCTTCCCCCCTTTTTTTGCTCTGTCCCACGCTCACTGTACTCCCAGACTCGTACCCAGTCGCTTGGTAGTAGAAAGAGGGAGAGCGCACGGGATTGTGGGTCCAAACGAAGACTTCCTAAAATCCCTCGCGCGCCGCCTCTTCTCGCCTCACATTCCCTTGCGCGCTCCCTCTCCCTACTAACAAGCGACTGGGTACGAGTCTGCTGCATTGCTTGCTCGTCCCCATAGGAAGCCCACTATGCTCAATTAGTGAAACACAAGAGACGCCTGCGGCACAGGTTAGGCTGCTAACGCGTTCTCTCTTTAGATGTGTTATGGATAATAAACAAAAGAGAAAGCAAATAAAAAAAATTAGTTTCTACAGGCATAAGGGACCCACTATAAAATGATTACGTTCACTATTTTTCCACACCTCTTTTGACTGCTTTTCATGGGTCACAATGCTTGTGCTCAGCTTTTCGCGGCACTGCCGACAGATTGCTGGAAGAATGACAACATATACGTTGAGCCTTGTTAGCAGATACGGTAGTTAGTGTGACATTCGTTACAAATAACAATAACGCAGATGAATACCTGAGCCGATAGGTGTTAGTGATCCAGTCCTGTTGAATATTTCCTCCGACATCTTCTTATTGATAGTGCGCTCACCCGTGTGCTTTTTTGAGCGGTGAGATGCGACCCCCTCTGGGACCTGGCAAAGTTTTTTGCGCCCTCTCCATTTGATACCAAAGGAATCTCGGTGCTTTGGGCACACGCGAAAGTTTACGGCAACGCTCCCCTCAAACACTCCTAAAATACAGAAAACGAGGACGTGAACAAATCACACCCTAAAGAAAGATGGCGAAGAGAGAGGCATGAAAATGTCCTTACCTGCCCTCAGCAAAATCAGCTCTTTCTCAGAAGATACGTCCTCTCGACGCATTTTCAACATATCTAAGTGCCCTGTTATGTCGCGCTGACAATCACTTAGCGCTTGATATTCAGTGATCACTGTACCTTTCACAGTAACTGAACCACACTCCGTCCCAGAAAGCATTCCAATCCCGCATTTATCCATTTTTAGCACTTTTACGAACAAAACTTTCTGCTTACACAATTCACATGCTTCAAGTTCTGGGTCGACTGCGGAATGTTTGAGGCGCTTCGAGCATTCGTGCACGTCTATCGAGCAAATTTGTTTCGCAATTGATTGACAGGTCGACAGGCGAGGTTTTCTTAGTGAATATAATGTCTTAAATTTTGAACTATCCTCCAAGAACACAAAGATTACGAAAGAAACATATTTTAAACTAGCCAATCTACCGTTGCGAATTCCGATAACGTATTTTCCGGGAAAGTTTGTAACAAGTTGAAGTACTGTGGGATCTAAGTTGTTTTGAGCACCTGTAACAAATCAAGCGCGACGAATGCTTTAATTGAATTACAACACTAAACTTTGGTACTTTCCCACGCATGCAATGCAAATTTCAAATAAAGAAACTCCTACCGCCACTTTTATTTAGCTCCTTTGTTCGAAAGTCCCGGTCTTAAAGCATCGTTGAAAGATTTTCTTGTAGATTAATAAAAGCAAATATAAAAAAGTAAAATTATGTGTCAAGTGAAGTTTCTTGTACAGGTTTTCTAGTGAATTTTCCAAGCGGACTTACAAGCCAAAAATTTCGAGCTACGCTCTTGACACGCAATTTAAAGCGGTACCACTCCTCCATAGTAGTACAACTACAGGCAATCTATTATCAATGGACAAAAAAAGTCCATCGACAAGTTTAATGGCTTGAAAAAGCGTTGCTCGTGTGTTTCACTGTGTGCGAATGTTTAGCTACACCAGCGTAGGGAGGAACGCCGCGTGTATATCTGTAAGGCTCATCGGACTAACAGAACAAAAAAATGTTTGCCGTAAAACAGAGACACAGTCAAATAATAATAAAAAGCCAGCAGCCTTCGTCATATTATATAGCTTATTAGCATTGTTTGTATTTTCGCTACAAGCCCTGATCCACACCGTGTCGCGTAGAGGCGCGTCTCAAGAAAAGTCGATTTTGGGTATTTTTGAGGCGCTCTCCTGGAAACACATAATGATTGCCCACGGAAATTTTTATATCAAAAACTACACCAACACAAGTCCTTTCAAAAGGAGTAAGCAAGTTATCCAAACTCCATCTACTACTCGACATATACGCCGGGAAATGAAGCATAGTCCCTGACTGTACAAGTATTCAGAAAAAGGAGCCATCTTTAAACATACTTTTCTCACCCAAAAACATTATTGATCCAGATGAAATATATATTGCTAATATTTATAGATTACCATTAACAACTGGATTAAGTTTCATCGGCCACAAAAATTTTGGTAATTTTTTATCGATTTTTCAAATTGTGCATTTTTTCGGTTTTCACAGCAAAAAATGCCCCCTTAAATGGGACGCCTCTCAAAATAAAAATTACAAGTTTTGGAGAAAACAAATTATGTCAATGAATCAGGCATGTCACAGGCTTTATTCTGACAAAGTTTCAAAATTTTGATTTTTGGGCCGATTTCCAACTTTGCTCGATCCTTACAGGCAGTGCCTCTTAAGGCCTAAAATCATTTCTGTTAGTCTAGACTCTGTTGTCAGGTTTGTTACCAAGCCTTTTTTCAGAGCCAGCTTATTGTTGTTGTAGGCAACAAATTGAATGAAAGAACTTGAAAACAACACTTTGTTTACGACGGAAACAAAACAGATTTTCTTTTCAAGGACATCGCATGGTTGGACGAGATTTTTAAAATGGGTACTTACTTTGAATAATTGTCAACTTCTTATTCATTAGGTGTTGAGAAGCGACATTCAACACATTTTTTGTGGCTGTTGTTACAAATAATACATTCTGTTCCGATTGCTGGAAAATGTATTTAAGTGCAGCAAAAAATGTGCATATAATTCGTAGAGGGTATGGTTGTATCAATTGCTTCAAAATTAAACTTTGCACTAAAAAAGCCGAGAGACGTCAAGACCAGGAAAGTCCTGTCCATTAACGTGCACATCAACTTGTTCTCCATATCTCGAGCCGGGGGGGGATACTTTCGTACGGCGAGGCTCTGCTCTGAGGTTTAAATACTTACCCTTTCATACACTCATTTTTATCAAAGTAGTCCTCTTCCATATGTTGCACAGTCTAGATAGGCAAAAAGTAAGCGGGTTTTTGTCGCTCACAGTCTCCAAGGTTTTTTCATGTTTTTGCGTTGTAATTAATCTCGTACCCAGATCTCTTGTGGTCTCTTGTGGATCCACAAGAGATCTGGGTACGAGATTATTTAAACCACTGCCAAGAAAAAAAATGTCAAATGAATAACTTGCAAAAAATGACAACCAGGCCCAGGTTGTTGTGAGCCGGGTTAAGTTAACCCTGGGATTAGTGCCAAAAGTAAAATTCAAAACTGCACGTTTTACAAAGCAGATCCCAGTAAATTCTTTTTAGCCTACAATTTTTTTTGATTGCTCTCAAATTATTAAACGCTTTCAAACAAGAGAAACAGAAACCTAGTTTAACATTTTTCCCCGGGTTAGCGTTGACCGGCTTTCGAACAACTGGGCCCAGGACATTGCCATTCCATGTCATCATTTAGAGTGTTTTTAAATTTAAAATTTTAGCTTCACAAGAACCTGGTTGGGTTACTGTGACACTGAAATCACAGTATGGCATAAAGTTGGGAGAAACAAGAATTTTGTACGTCGATGAAGAGAAAAAGTTTCTCCAACTAGTTGTTCAGGACCCAAGGCGACAGCGGAGGCTTTTCATTGAGTGGGCTGAGTGGGCTAGTAAGCAGAGTGGTGACTCTGAAACCAGCAGTGGTGAAACGCAAAATTCTGGAAATCTAGGTATGGTGATTTTCAAGACCCATTTGCTGTTCCTGCGCCTAAATGCAAAGTGCAACCGTTTTGTTGTTGTTTCTTGTGTTCAGAAATAACTCTGAAACTGTTAATTGCACTAGAGTGAGAACATTTGAAAACCAATGGATGAAAAGGGAAATTTGAGAGCAACTACAAATAGCTTGCTTTCTAATTTACTCTGGTATTTTGATGGCTTTAGTAAAAGGTCCCCAACTTGACGGTTTAGAGTTAATTGTTTAGATGTAAACTTTGTGTCTCAGGAAAAAAATCTTTCATCCACTGGGACCTGTTCACGTTTCCGTAGGAAATGCGGGACTTTGCACAAAATTTATAATCTGGCTGTCCACAGAATTAAAGAAAAAACTCACTTAACCTCAAATAAAACGGTGTCGGTTTTTAAATCAGTCAATTACTTGAAAAACTTTAATCATTTAATAAATGAAAGACCCTTGCAGTTGTGCATGCAACTAAAGTAGTAACAAAAAGAAAGCCAAAAAATAGCCTTGATGGGATTCGAACGCATCTCCCTGTGATTACCAGTGCAGTGCTGTACCAAATGAGCTATCAGGCCGACCAGGAGCTGGTCATTATGTGTGTTCGTAATATACCCGTAGAAGATGGATAAGTGGAAGTGAAATATATGAAATATCATTCTTGTGTACTTCAATAAAGATTTAATACACAGGAGATTCTTGCCGTTTTGTAAGCAAGTAAAGCAGTTACGAAAAGAAAGCCTGAAAAAATTCAAGGTTGAGCGCTTGTTTCAAAATTAAATCAGCAGAGTTCTGTTATGTTCTTGTTTCGTCCAAGTTCAGTTCGTAGTTGTCTTAGTTGTTATCACATCAGTAGTCTTGTCTAAAACAGGGTGTCCCTAACCTAACTACAATGACATAGCCTCAATCAAGACGTTTTGCTTCTTTCTTTTAGTATCCACTCAACCAGTTAATGTGTTGCAGCTCATGATATACGCAGCAGCAGAAACGGGCGCTCAGCAATTTATAGAAATGATATTCAGCACATCAGCTGGAAGAATAGTCTTTGATGCTTACAAGGGCAGAACGCCGTTGCCAGAGGTTGTTGCTAGAAACCAAGGTCACGAGGAAACTGCGTGTTACCTTGAGAATGTAACTACTAGGTAGGAAATTTAAAAAATATTTTTTTAATAATGTAAACTCAGACGTATCTTTGATTTTATTTGAAAATATGTACATTTGTCTTCAAAATGATGCACTTAAGTTTAATTTTCTTATTTTTTACCAACACTACGCGTTTGATACCATTTTTCCTTACTGCGCTATTTTTCGTCTATTCAGGGTCAAGTTGTTTCTTATTTCTGGCACATATCTTTCTGGTCTTAACCTTATTCATATCTTATTAAGTCCTTGTTTACTCCAAAGATTTTCCAAAGAGAAGAGGTCTGGTCAAGAATGGTCCCAAACAATCAACTGGTCTGAACTTGTGGCAGCTGCTGAGGTAGCCCAAGGGCAACCTAGTAAGTACTTGACACGATGCCGTCTTGTTTGTTAGTCTGTCCCATTACTGTACGATTTCCTAGTTCTCTCTGTGTAACGTGCCTGCAGGGAATCATTGGAGGTGTATGCTAAACGACTTGTATCACGCCTTTTTCTGTTCCTTTCATAAATCAAACGAGGTATTTAGGTGAGAAGCACGCGTAAACTCATCTTGGACTTTTTAGGTTAAATAAAAACTATCATGATTCCTGGCAGGTACTTAAGCCGGTGCCAAACGAGAGCGAGAGTTGCCGAGAGTTGACGAGAGTTCTAACTCTCACTCTCGTTTGGCCTCAATCTCTCATCCGCTCTCGGCAACTCTCGCTTACTCTCGCCCACTCACATCGAATTTGAACTTGTTCAAATTTTTCATGAGAGTCGTTGAGAGTTTTCTTTTGTTTGGCCTAGACAAGAGAGTTGCATGAGAGTTTTGTGGTCAGCAGTTGCCGTATTTTGTTCAGTGGGCTCCAAAAGCCGGTCTTAGCCGTTCACGGTCAAGTCTCCTCACTTGAACAAAATGGCCTCTGACACCAGTAAGCAAAGAAAACAAAACTGCACGGCAAAAGTGGACTAATGGTAAGATTTTATTTTCATCTCAAGCTCAATGACGTGTATGTTGCGAAAAACGACTCGCGTGACATCAGCTCCCAGGTTCAAAAATTGTTACACGTTGAAATCACACGTTAAACGCTCGGGTAGCTCTCGTCTTCGTTTGGCCGCTGCTATCGATAGTCACCGACAGTTGGAGAAAACTCTCGTTCAACTCTCATCCTTCAGCTCTCGGCGACTCTCGCTCTCGTTTGGCCCGGCCTTTAGAACTGGGAACTGGATGTTATTATCAATGCTAATTGATGTGACTTTGACATCTCCGTTGTGGGCCCACCAGTCAGATGGGAGATCAAATGACAAAAAAGAATCACAAGCTACAAGGATAATTACAGTTTCGACTTGCGACTTATTCGTCTCACGTCCAGTTCGTTTTCTCTTGCGACACAATAACACAGGGTTCCGTCATGGAAAGGCAATGGAATTTGCATTACAGGCCTGGAAAAGTCATGGAAATAAGAGAAATTTGTTTGCGTCAAGGAAAAGTCATGGAATTTCCGATTTTTCCCAAAACTGTTTTTAGCTAATAGTTGCAAGGAAAGAAATTTAGGAAACTTTGTGTCAACAATCAAAATGTTCAGCAGCTAGTGGGGGCTCTTCACTCATTGTTTTCAGCAGTCCTCTTGTCAATTTTGAGGTCACGGAATTGAATTAAAAGTCATGGAATTTTCTCTTCCAGTTTCTGTGTGAACTGTGTAACACTGTAAAGCTAATTCTTGTGTTGACACTTGGTAATGTAATTTTTGTTTATTGCTTATTACCAACTTGTCCTGTGATTCCTGTGATTGTATTATCAATTAGAGCACACGAGAGTTCTCCTTTTACTTTTAGTTGCCTTTCTTTTGTCGTATAAGTTATATTAACGTTACTCTGGATTAGATTTTGTCATGATCAATGTTATACTGAGTTCTTTTTTACGAAAAGGAATAAACAGTGCCGCCTTTTTTATTCAATGTTACTGATGTTTTCACATAACATTTCAACCTTGTCAGTTATGGCGTGAACTGAACGATTGCATTTTTTTTGGTGTCAGGGGCTCAATACTTAGATACGAGATAATAACTCTGCGAGCAAGGAAAGTTATGAAGAGGCCTAATGAGCTGTATTTTTCAGAGTGGAACAGAAGCTAAGAAACACAAAGGAATAATTGTGGCTGTGATTCTTTAGGTCTTGCCAATGAAGAAAAAATAAGATTAAAAATAAGTTTCGTAAATGTGATGTAAGTTCACTGGTGAATGATGGATGCAAGGGCTGCTTCCTCTGCTCATCATAACTGTATAATTTTATCACTTTTTGCATCAACTTTTTAGTGATTACTATTCGATTATTATTCGACTATTATTCGATTATTTTGTGTCCCCTAATTAGTATGGGATTATCCCAAGCTACATGGTTTGACACGTAAATAAAGTTTCTTACCTACCTACTTTTACTTACTTAGAAGACAACCAACTTGGAAGTGACGACACAGATTATTTCGGGGATGTTGATACATCCTCATGTGAGTCTTCAGAGCCAGCAGGTTCTGATTCTGAAGGTAATTTTTCAGTTAAATAATGTTAAACCAGACATGCTTTACAGGCACAATGTTTATCATACCAGAAAGGCCACTCGATCATTTCTGGGCAACTGTGATTTGAATTTGTGTTCATTTTCTAGAAAATGCTGTCTTGAAAACAGCCACGCTTAACAACTGTACAGTAACACAATACAATTTTTACTGATAAAGTTGCCTTGAAAATTACACAAGCATATACTACCCGTATATAGAAAAGGCTAATTGAGGCGGGTGGTGTAACAAATATGTTACATTTTACAATTACAAACAGTTCACAGTTTCCAAATAGAAAATAAATAAGTCAAATAAGTTAACCCTTTAAGCCCTGATATAAAAATGCATATTCTCCTTACTGTTCTCCATACATTTCTTATGGAACTAGTAAGGAGAATTTGTCTAAATATCAAGACATCCTATATATCCTCGGTGAACACTTCCTTTATTCTCATCACGTTTAATGTTTGAACAAGTAGTGAAAATGTAAAAAGAAATTTCATTTCCGCCACTGTTAGGGCTTAAAGGGGTAAAGTAACTCATTAGTGGAGTAAATATGTAAGTTAATGACATTACATTACTTATTACCATTTAGTTTCAGAACTTGATTAAAGAAGGAGCATCTACATAGTCATCCTCCAGTAGTCTGTGACATCGTTAGCATGTTCTAGGCTCCAAGACAGTACAAGCGGCAAATTCAAGAAAGAAAAACAAGAAAATGAAACACGTGGGAGCCGGGGAGAGATGATATTTCCTCCTTCTCCCTTCCGCCGTCCCCGCCCCCTTTCCGACTCAGTCTTCACGCGTTTGCTTTCCTGCCTTCTAAGAGCCTGAAATATGCTTCAATAACACTAATAATATTTTTTTTAAAAGATACGAAACCCTTACGTGCATCCAGCTTAGCCTGGACTTGTTTTATTAGGTGCAGTGAGACTGTAGGCCTTAACAGTTTCTCTTTGGTTTTTCTCTTTACGTACCAGGTTCTGTTGAAGACGAGATAAAAATGAAGACAGATGCTCTCGAAAAGTGTGTTGATGAAAGCACTGTTCCATCATCCCTTCTTTCACGAGAATTACAATGTTTTCACGAAGGTAAAATATACAAGTACATGTAAGTAACGTCTCAGGGTATCCCTAGTCGTCGCCATGTAGACCATCACGACAAACAAATTATTTCACTAGTTTAAATTGTACTTATAGTAATGATTTAATATCTTAGGGATCTTAAATCTTTGTACATCCAGCTTAATTTAGATTTGTCTTATTAGGTGCAGTGAGGCTGCAGGCCTTAACAGCTTCTCTTTGATCTTTCTCTTTACACACCAGGTTCCAGTGCTCTCGAAAAGTGTGTTGATGAAAGCACTGTTCCATCATCCCTTGTTTCAGAAGAATTACAAAGTTTTCACGAAGGTAAAATACACAAGTACATGTAAGTAACGTCTCAGTAGATCCCTAGTCTTACCCATCTTGACCATCACGAGAAACAAATTAATTCACTTAGAGTAATGATTTAATACGCTAGGGATTTTAAATCTTTGTCTATCCAGATCAATTTAGATTTGTCTAATTAGGTGCAGTGAATCTCACTTTTGTCCCCGTAGGCCTAACAGTTTCCCTTTGATTTTTCACACACCAGGTTCTGTTGAAGAGAAGATTAAACCGAGGACAGATGCTCTCGAAAAGTGCGTTCATGAAAGCACTCTTCCAACTTCCCTTGTTTCCCAAGAATTGCAAAGTTATGACGAAGGTAAAATAAATGTTACCTCACTCTTAGATGAAAGTTTTTATAAGATTTTCAATTAATAACTTTTTCAACTGGCGCGCAATGGATATGAGATGATAATGCGCGCTGAGTTGTTTAAGGTGGCTCGATCGGGTTTTTGAGTGGCGATACCTTTCAACTTTGAGCAACTAGTGTGCCACAGTGAACAATCTAATAGAAAATCGATCATTACTGCTGTCCTAAAGAAAGATGAAAGTTTTAAGTGAGGCAAGTTTCATCGAAATCGGAGTTGCCATAGCAACGTTATGACATCATCCCCCATTTTACATGAAAGCCAATTACTTGTCATCAAGGGACAATTCTGGGAAACCCTCGACTGGATCTTCGACCTGGCATATTTGTATTCACGTCTGCAAAATTTTAAGAATTTCTATGAGACCGTTTTCGAGAAATTTTAGGGTGAAGTTTTTAGGTGTTACAAAACAACAAAATAAAACAATTCTGAACTGTTATTGAAAAGCATGTCCCAAAAGGCTTGATGAAATAACATTTTGGTATAAAATGAATGTTATATCATCCAATTACTTTGTGGGAAAATTTCAGGGAAATCGTTCCATTCTATTTTTAGAAACGTTGGCTTGGATATAAACTAGTTTAGCGTGTTACTCGGCTTTTTTATCAAAAATTGACCCTAAACGTATTGAAATTGTTATGAATAAGAAAGCGGCGGATGAATTTTTTTTAACTTAGCTCTCAAGGATAGTAATCAATATTCAATACGATGCCTAAGTTTCAAATTCATTGAACGTTCTAGGCTCCAAGACAGTACAAGCGACAAATTCAAGAAAGAAAAACAAGAAAATGAAACACGTGGGAGCCGGGGAGAGATGATATTTCCTCCTTCTCCCTTCCGCCGTCCCCGCCCCCTTTCCGACTCAGTCTTCACGCGTTTGCTTTCCTGCCTTCTAAGAGCCTGAAATATGCTCCAATAACACTAATAATATTTTTTTTAAAAGATACGAAACCCTTACGTGCATCCAGCTTAGCCTGGACTTGTTTTATTAGGTGCAGTGAGACTGTAGGCCTTAACAGTTTCTCTTTGATTTTTCTCTTTACGTACCAGGTTCTGTTGAAGACGAGATAAAAATGAAGACAGATGCTCTCGAAAAGTGTGTTGATGAAAGCACTGTTCCATCATCCCTTCTTTCACGAGAATTACAATGTTTTCACGAAGGTAAAATATACAAGTACATGTAAGTAACGTCTCAGGGTATCCCTAGTCGTCGCCATGTAGACCATCACGACAAACAAATTATTTCACTAGTTTAAATTGTACTTATAGTAATGATTTAATATCTTAGGGATCTTAAATCTTTGTACATCCAGCTTAATTTAGATTTGTCTTATTAGGTGCAGTGAGGCTGCAGGCCTTAACAGCTTCTCTTTGATCTTTCTCTTTACACACCAGGTTCCGTTGAAGACGACATGAATCCGAAGACAGATGCTCTTGAAAACTGTGTTGATGAAAGCACTGTTCCATCATCCCTTGTTTCAGAAGAATTACAAAGTTTTCACGAAGGTAAAATACACAAGTACATGTAAGTAACGTCTCAGTAGATCCCTAGTCTTACCCATCTTGACCATCACGAGAAACAAATTAATTCACTTAGAGTAATGATTTAATACGCTAGGGATTTTAAATCTTTGTCTATCCAGATCAATTTAGATTTGTCTAACTAGGTGCAGTGAATCTCACTTTTGTCCCCGTAGGCCTAACAGTTTCCCTTTGATTTTTCACACACCAGGTTCTGTTGAAGAGAAGATTAAACCGAGGACAGATGCTCTCGAAAAGTGCGTTCATGAAAGCACTCTTCCAACATCCCTTGTTTCCCAAGAATTGCAAAGTTATGACGAAGGTAAAATAAATGTTACCTCACTCTTAGATGAAAGTTTTTATAAGATTTTCAATTAATAACTTTTTCAACTGGCGCGCAATGGATATGAGATGATAATGCGCGCTGAGTTGTTTAAGGTGGCTCGATCGGGTTTTTGAGTGGCGATACCTTTCAACTTTGAGCAACTAGTGTGCCACAGTGAACAATCTAATAGAAAATCGATCATTACTGCTGTCCTAAAGAAAGATGAAAGTTTTAAGTGAGGCAAGTTTCATCGAAATCGGAGTTGCCATAGCAACGTTATGACATCATCCCCCATTTTACATGAAAGTCAATTACTTGTCATCAAGGGACAATTCTGGGAAACCCTCGACTGGATCTTCGACCTGGCATATTTGTATTCACGTCTGCAAAATTTTAAGAATTTCTATGAGACCGTTTTCGAGAAATTTTAGGGTGAAGTTTTTAGGTGTTACAAAACAACAAAATAAAACAATTCTGAACTGTTATTGAAAAGCATGTCCCAAAAGGCTTGATGAAATAACATTTTGGTATAAAATGAATGTTATATCATCCAATTACTTTGTGGGAAAATTTCAGGGAAATCGTTCCATTCGATTTTTAGAAACGTTGGCTTGGATATAAACTAGTTTAGCGTGTTACTCGGCTTTTTTATCAAAAATTGACCCTAAACGTATTGAAATTGTTATGAATAAGAAAGCGGCGGATGAATTTTTTTTAACTTAGCTCTCAAGGATAGTAATCAATATTCAATACGATGCCTAAGTTTCAAATTCATTGAAACGCTGTAAGGCTGTCAATTTTGAGCCTAAACTCAGGAAAATATTGGACTGATTTTCACGCCAGGCAACTTCCAAGTTGACTGTCTTCTTCACGAGACCATTTTGGTGGAAAAGTCAATGGAAGTCTACGAAATGTTAACCAGGCATTGAAATAATATAGGCATCTGTGCTCTCCTGGGCTGAATGGATTAACAACTGTGGACAGTTATTATAAAATTAACACAACGCTACTTCCCACAAGGTTAAATGAAAATACAACTGACCTGACAGAACGATATCAGAATATTCAAAGACAAAATTACCTCAGCGATAGTTCTGTCCCCTTTCATAATTTCAAGCTTAAACGACCCCAAAGAGGGGGGGTGGCTAGCCACCCAATCCACCCCCCCTGGATCCGCCCCTGAATGGACGTAACAAATAGGTTACGTTTTACAATTACAAACGGTTAACAGTTTCTAAGATAAATAAATAAGTCAAATAAGTTATAGTAACTCATTAGCAGAGTAAATATATAAATTAATGACGTTATCTTACTTATAACCATTTAACTTCAGAATTAAAGAAGGGACGTCAACATAGTCATCCTCGAGTAGCTTGCGACATCGTTAGCATGTTCTAGGCTCCAAGACAGTAAAGCGATAAATTCGAGAAGGAGAGCACAGAAATAAAACACGTTGGAGCCGGGAAAAGATGATATTTCTTCCTTCTCCATTCCGCCGTCCCCTCCCCCTTTCCGACTCAGGCTTCACGCGTTTTTTCGCGTTTGCTTTCCTGCCTCCTGAGATCCTGAAATATGATCCAATAACACCAATAATATTATTTGTTAAGGATCTTAAACCTCCATGTGCATGTGCCTCTAATTAGGTGCAGTGAGACTGTAGGCCTTAACAGTTTCTCTTTGATTTTTCTCCTCACGCACCAGGTTCTGTTGAAGACGAGACTAAGCCGAACACAGATGCTCTCGAAAAGTGTGTTCATGAAAGCACTCTTCCATCATCCCTTGTTTCACAAGAATTTCAAAGTTTTCACGAAGGTAAAATACACAAGGACATGTAAGTAACGTCTCAATGGATCATTGGATCCCTAGTCGTCGCCATCTAGACCATCACGAGAAACAAATTATTTCACTTATGAAAATGAATTAATATCTTGGGGATCTTAAATCTTTGTCTATCCAGCTTAATTTAGATTTGTCTAATTAGGAGCAGTGAGGCTGCAAGCCTTAACAGTTTCTCTTTGATTTTTCTCTTTACACACCAGGTTCTGTTGAAGACGAGGTGAATCCGAGGGCAGATGCTCTTGAAAACTGTGTTGATGAAAGCACTGTTCCGTCATCCCTTGTTTCACAAGAATTACAAAGTTTTCACGAAGGTAAAATACACAAGTACATGTGAGTAACGTGTCAGTGGATCTCTAGTCTTACCCGTCTTTACCATCACGAGAAACAAATTATTTCACCCATAGTAATGATTTAATATGTTAGGGATCTTAAATCTTCGTCTATCCAGCTTAATTTAGATTTTTCTAATTAGGTGCAGCGAATCTCACTTTTGTCCCCGCAGGCCTAACACTTTCCCTTTGATTTTTCTCTGCACGCACCAGGTTCTGTTGAAGACGAGATTAAACCGAAGACAGATGCTCTCGAAAAGTGTGTTGATGAAAGCACTGTTCCGCCATCCCCTGTTTCGCAAGAATCCCAAAGTTTTGACGAAGGTACGACTTCTCAGAATAAAATGTTATCTCACTTTTTAATAAAAGCCTTCATAGCCTGTGATGATCGACTGTCTAAAGCCGGCCATCACTTTCTGAATACTCCGAAACGACTCTTCTTTCAAAATTCTGAAAAAAAAAAGTGTGTTGCAACCTTCACGTTTGCTTTTGTGATTATCTCCATTACTCCGGCCGTGTGGGGATGAGTCGAAGGTACGTGATCATTATCCGTCACCTACGTGTGGGCTCGTTTTTTTGCAAATCGTGTCGTGATCATAAGAAACTCAGTGTGTCTTTGCCAATGAAAGCATGAAGGAAGAGGCACAGGACATGTATATTAGGTAGAGAACAGATCTCGCACGTCACTGCTTTTACTAGCCCGTTACTCTAGAGGTGAATGCGAAGGTTGCCTTGCGCCTCACCTCCACACAAGCTGTGTGGGAGTTATGACTGGGGACTGCGATCCAAGCAAACCAGGGAGTTATTCATGGCAACTCTGCAAACGGCCGCACTTGTGGTTAACAACTTTACCTGACTGACCAGGAGCTGTCCTAAACGTTTTCCCGTATTAACCAACCGAGGGGATAGAGAGCGGGGAATGGGGACAGTGGTCGCAAGAATCTGAAATCAAAAGCTTCTATGAGTCAACCCGCGAAGAAATGGTCTTAACCAATGTCTTCATTGATATATTTCAGCTCTTTGATCAGTTTTGAATTTTAGTTTATAAAAATGTTTATTAAAATAATAAACGATTTCAAACAAAGGGCTCCTATGAGCCAACGAGTGAATGCATGATGCAGCTTTGAGTCCACGAGGTCTAAGAAAAAGAAATTGAACGCCTAGGTGCCGCGGCAAAAAAGCCCCCCTCGTTCTTATCCCTCATTGCAAAACTTGAAACATCCAATGGCTCGTGAAAAAGACCGCCTTTCTACTGCCTCCTAAAACCTATCAAATATATGTGCTGGCAATATTAAGTCGCATTGTTATGTCATGGGCCTGCCTCAGCGGAATAACAAGTCAAAGTTTATGAAGGATCAACCGAATTCAACCCCCCCCCCCGCCCCCTCCCCGCACTCCAATAACTCATTTCAACACTGCGCGTCTTCGTAAGTTAAATAAACGTCCCACGGGCCGAATATTTCGTGTTTATGTTTTTTCTGCTTGTTTGTTGTTTTTTAATGGAAAAAGGGTTTTATTTCAATAACAATTATTCTTTCAGTTAATCAACAATGAAGTTTGATGATCTGATTCTATGTCGATTCTGTTGCATTACTTGCAAAAATTTCGGACGATTTTAATTTCGGACAAAAATAGTGTCCGAAAATAAAAGCGTCTGAAATTTAAAGCGTCCGAAATTTTTACAGTACAGTACAAAACTTTAAAGTACTTTCTTGGGCGACGCCAACACATATTCAAGGCCAATAAACATGGTACAACTAAAATCCAGAGTAGGCTTTGCTCAGATGTCGTGATTTTATGAAAGACAAAAACATCTTAGATACATTCCATTTTGCAGTTTTTTTTTTTTTTTTTTTTTTAATAGTTTTTAATTACAACACGTACACTTTCACAAAAGAATTGCTTACAATACAAATTATTTGGCGTACTTACAATACAATTACACTCACAGTACTATTACTTACGCTATTTACAATGTAATTACATACACATCAAAATTTAACGTATACATTTATGCACCTCTATATACAATCACAATCATCACTTATGCTAACAGAATTACAATAGCTGTAACATGTCGTCATTCCCTATTGTTCGAGTATTGTATTCCTACATTAGTTGAATCTTGAATTAATGTGTAAGGCAGAGGCGTCTTTTCTACTACTCATTAGTTTCGATCTTGTATTTTCTCGTCAACTTGTTTATAAAATCTGGGACGAGCAGGGCGTCTTCCTTCAATTTACATTTATAGATATAATTCCGTAGAAATAATAGAGTATAATTAAGCTTTTTAACCAGATCCTCTCTCGTATTACGTATTCCGAACAGAATTTCTTTCATTCCTAGATTAAAATTGCATTTGTTGACCTCATTAAACCATTGAACTATGTTTTTGATAAACTGTTGTGTAAACTGGCAATAAATATATGTGTGGTCTATAGAGTCTGGTTCGCCACAGTATAAGCACTCCTCCTCTGCTTATGAAAAAGGTCAAATGTCAGTCTCACAGCGAAGAGGTGTAATAACGCTATTGCCAAAAGAGGACTCGTCTTTGTTATATTTGAAAAACTGGCGCCCGATAACCTTGTTAAATGTAGACTATAAAATAGCGTCTAAAGCCATAGCTAAAAGAATTGAACCTATGCTTCCCCAAATAATCCATACGGACCAGACGGGCTTCATCAAAGGAAGATACATTGGAGAGAACATTAGATTAATCGATGACTTAATGGAACAAACCAAAATCGAGAAAAGCTCAGGCTTACTGTTAGCACTAGACTTTCGCAAAGCCTTTGATACCTTGGAATGGCCGCTTATACAATACACGTTACTAATGTTCAATTTTGGAGAAAGTTTAAGAAGATGGGTTGAGATATTTTACAATAACATAGAAAGCACAATCCTAAACAATGGTTTTGCCACAAACTGGATTAAGCCCTCTAGAGGAGTTAGGCAAGGATGCCCTTTGTCACCTTTTCTGTTTGTTTTGTCTGCTGAGCTTATGGCTAACAAAATCCGCCAAAGTACTAACGTAAAAGGAATTTGCCTTTTTGGCAATGAACTCAAGCTGAGTCAGTTCGCGGATGACACCAATCTCATATGTTCTGATCTAGCTTCAGCCGATAATGTGTTACAAATTCTAGATGATTTCGGTAACATCTCCGGTCTTAGGTTGAATAAAGAAAAAACGCAAGCTATGTGGCTCGGTACTTGGGCAGACAGAAAAGAGAAACCGCTGGGCTTAAAACTTGCCAGGGGCCCTACTCGATTTCTAGGTCTACACCTGTCGTACGATAAAAAAGGAAACAACTTTCATAATTTTGACCGCAAAATTCAAAAGCTACATTTAAAACTGGATACTTGGAGTGCGAGAGATTTAACTTTGTTTGGGAGGGTATTGATCTTGAAATCTTTGGGGATATCACAACTCGTCTATTCCATATCAAATGTTGAGGTCCCAGATTATGTCTCTTCAACCGTCAAACAAAAATTGTTTAGTTTTCTTTGGAAGAAGAAAAAAGATAAAATAAAGAGAACAGGACTTTATCAGGATTATGGAACAGGTGGACTACGTATGACGGATTTCGAAATTATGATTAAGGCACTAAGGCTAGCTTGGATTTCAAGACTCCTATGCACTGGACATCAAAACTGGAAAAGTGTTCCTATTCACTTCTTCGCGCAATACGGAGGACTAGAATTTATTCTTAATTGCAACTATGATGTAAAGTACTTCGAAAACCTCCCAAAATTTTATAAAGAAATTCTCATGTATTTTAGCGACCTAAAAACATTGTACAACAGCGACTCGTCAAGTAAGCGCGATACAGTTCTGTTCAATAATAAGCAAATTTTGATTGGAGGGAAACCATTCTTTAACAAAGAATGGTTCTCGAAAGGTATTCGCACCATCAGTGACCTTATGGATAGCGATGGCCGTTTTATATCCTTTGACACCTTTCAAAACAAATTTGGCTTAACAAGGACAAATTTTTTACAGTTTTACCAAGTCGTTCACGCCATCCCTAAGAATCTTGCCGCTAAAGCATTAAGTATGAAACTATCTTTAGAGCCAAGGGAGTTTGAATTTGACCCATCTTCTTTTGCCTTGGAACCCGGAATAATTTTAAATTTGGCTAAAATGAAATCAAGAGATTTCTATTGGCTTTTTATCAAAATTCCATTTTGCAGTTGCTATTTCAATCTTCGATCCAAGCTCAGTTTTATGATAATTGTATTGCCAGTGCCATTGGTGCTAGTCCTCTTCTGCTTCATCATCAGTCAACACAACTGAAAGGTCCTCTTCATTGTCACCAGCGTGTGGTTCTTCTTCATCTGTAGCTGTTGGTGGCTGAGGTCATTGATCAAGAAGCTCATTGTTCTTTTGAATATACTTTTTGAGACGAAGAAGAAACCTCTTGCTGTCGTCAATTTTAAACGTAGCTCGGAGGACTACCTGAAGCCCTCCCGTTGCAACTGGAGACGGCTTTTCATCCTGCCGAACTCTACTGGGACACTGCTTAAGAGTGACATAAGCTTGACTGAATTTGTGTTTTTCCCCTCGGTGCAAGTAAAACTATCAGTTTCACAGATTTTACTTCAGTCTAATTCATGTTTTGCAGGCGTAAATCTACTTTAGGCATGTTTCAGCAAACCGTCCGAAATTTTTATCTGAAATTTGTCCGAAATGAGAGATAAAGTGTCCGAAAATTAAACGTCCGAAATAAAATGTCCGAGATTTTTGCAAGTAACGTACTTTCTTTCTCTTTTCTTCTCTCTTCTCACAACTTTTTCTCATATAAATCTTCTTTCATTAATGTTCATATCTTGTTGGGCTGATAACTGAAATCATCTTTTTCTTAAATTCGAACCTATTCAGTATCTGGCGGCCGTTTTTCGGTCATGGATCGTTCGAGATAAAGCATAGGTGTTTTTCCTGGGAAAATGTGTTCGGACACCCGCAAAAACTGGTTGTGGACAGTAAAAACCAGCAGGCACTAGCTTTGCTATGTTTGGCGTCAGGACTGCTGCTAAATGCTGCGAACTCACGCGATGTGCCGACCGAGTTCGCTGAGGGCGATCAGCTCTCAGTTCCGTTCATTGTTCGGACTCTGTCAGTTCTTCGCATTGAGTGGCCCCAATTCTTCTATTGCTACATTTCAAGTTACGAGCTGTTACGGTCCCCATTTTTCTTCGCATTGAGTGGCCCCAATTTTTTTATTGTTACATTTCAAGTTACGAGCTGTTACGGTCCCCACCAAAGGCTGGTCCCCACCAGCCTTTGGGTTGCCTCAAACCGACCTGCCTCAACAAAAAGTATATGTATGTATGTATGTATGTATGTATGTATGTATGTATGTATGTATGTATGTATGTATGTATGTATGTATGTGTGTGTGTGTGTGTGTGTGTCTGTCTGTCTGTCTGTCTGTCTGTCTGTCTGTCTGTATGTCTGTATGTATGTCTGTATGTATGTCTGTCTGTATGTATGTATGTATGTATGTATGTATGTATGTATGTCTGTATGTATGTCTGTATGTATGTCTGTATGTATGTATGTATGTATGTATGTATGTATGTATGTATGTATGTATGTATGTATGTATGTATGTATGTATGTACGGTCCACATTTTTCCGTTTACATAGTGTGTCTGCTTTGCAGCAGAACACAACAAACAAACAAACAAGTCAAAGCCTATTCAAAAAAACTCATCGCCATTCACAAGTTTCTTTAGATCTAACGCTATCTTTCTTAATTTTTGCCGCAACATATTGAATATTACTGAGCGTGAAGTCATTGATAAACAAGACAAGTTCTTACTCTAAACAGAAGGGATCCCAGGCACCCTAGTTATCTGATATATCAGCGTCTAACAATAAGGGATAAGACAAAATATCTCCGACATAGCCCGATAATACAGCGAAGTTCCTCTCTTATGAATACCCAAGTTCTTTCGAATATCAGCGAATGTACACGAAAGCATGCAAAGATAACCACGGGAGTGTGCTCAGGAATGCGCTCAACTCCTCTACAATATCTCGTAGTTGCTATGGCAACGGCGAGATAAAAGCAGCCCAGAATGAAATGCGAAGGTAATACAACACCCTATGAAGTTCTTTGGGCCACCACACAGGTCACGTATTACATAGAGGAAGCCCCCTGA
Source organism: Siderastrea radians (assembly GCA_964017195.1). Lineage (NCBI taxonomy): Eukaryota > Metazoa > Cnidaria > Anthozoa > Scleractinia > Rhizangiidae > Siderastrea > Siderastrea radians. Next base: position 12,358,530 of record OZ024896.1, read on the forward strand.
CCACATTGGCTTTAGATTGACTTGCAATAATTATATTAAGCCACGTATACCCATTTCTTATGGATAACCATTGTCTTTTTTACCGTCGTCTTCACCCAGGTGTGGCCTCTTCACGAAAAAACTCCTTAATTTGGTATCAAACATGGCGTGTTTTGTCATCGAAGATTTGAAGTTTGAACCGGCGTTCGCCTATTCTTCGCACCTGTAACTTTCGACCAAAAACGAGTTTCTTTCCTGTCATTTAAAATAGTGAATTATATTCACCTAGTTCCCTCCTTTTTTTATCTCGTGGTTTCGATAGCAACCTAGGAGATGATGGGAAGACCTAGACACATTCTTGTCGTCATTTCCGTGGCTGAGTCGGTTGCATTCGGGTAGTTCATGTAATATTTGGTGTCCTCTAGACTGTGAGTAATCTCTAATTTTGGCGATAGCGATCGTGGAGCGGGCGAAAATACGCACGCGCGCGCGCAAAATTGGAAGACGCGACGCGAGGTTCGCGCGCGCGTGTGTGTATTTTAGCCCGCCCCACGATCGCTATCGCCAAAATTAGAGACTACTCGCAGGCTAGGTATCCTCAAGAGAGAAACTTCTCTGTGTTTCTTCGGGCCTTGTCGACGGAGATGTTTTCGTTATTTTAGGCGCTGATGTATAATCGCTGATAGGCGCTGATGTATAGGGTAATCGGCGGGGTCCCGTTGATTAGAGTGCTAGCTTGTGTCGTTTATCAAATGACTTCACACTCATTAGTTTTCAATATATTGCAGTAAAATTGAGGAGAAATAGCGTTAGATCACAGCGAACAGCGATGTGTTCTTAGAATATTTTTGAGAGGGGAATATCGCGATTATCCTTGTGTTGGATTGCGAAGCATACACAGTCCATAAGAATAGTCGATTTCCGGTTCGGATAACATAATCAGAAATTTGCTATGGTGCAGAGTTTGATTTTGCTGATGTGACTGGACTGAATTCTGTTTTGGAAATAATCATTTCACTTTTTGCGGCTTCTGTCCATTGGAGATTGTTGTTCAGGAGATACATAAAAAACATTGTTCTAACAGGAGAAAACAGGAAACTCTAATGGAATAATCTGTACTATTAAGCCCGGCATTTGACGTAATTATTACGAAGACGCTGTTGTTGAGAGTGGTTATCGAACAGTATCCACAGAAGAGTAACGTTTATGGAATTTGGAGTCAGCTAAAAGTTGTGTCTGTGATATCAACAAATCAACACAGTCAAAAGAGTCACCTTAGAGTGCTCAACGTAAGTAGCTTTATTTACCCTGCTGTTATTGTACGCTGCTGGTACAATAAATGATACTGTATTTTAAAATTTTTGATTGCCTGTTTTTTATGTCAAATAACAGCCAGATAATGAATGGGTTATTAGAGCTGCGTTCAGCTGGTATTTGATGGTCTATAGACTAACAATGTGGTTTTTCCGAGCAGTTGCAGATTCGTTCAATTAATCAATTTGTATATATACGTACAATCGAATAAAAATGTATGCTCCATTGAAGTTTAGTTTCAATATTAAATCTAAACGAAACTGGGGTCAACAGAAATTTGTTTACTCTATTTTTAGAGACTGGAACACTTTGGATCCGTCTCTGAGGGATGTTACATCATTTTCTCTTTTTAGAACTAAGGCTAAATATGTGATCTTAATATAATTTCATAATCATTTTTATCTCTTTTTATTGACATTATTAGTATTAGGTACATTTTACGTATAATTTTTCAGTGAATTTTTATATTTATTTTGTCTTCGGAGGCCCCTCCCTGAAAACCACGCATTGTGACGGGAGCTTTCCTCGATGAAGATTATTATTATTATAAAAGCAGTGCAAGACGCATATATGCTACCACCCTAAAAAGCATGCACAGGGCGCGAACGTAGCCTATGCAGCTAATTTTCGAGGGAAAAGAAAAAACCCAACTTCTACTAAAATAAATAAAAAGCACAAATGCCGCTAAAATGTTCAAAGTCTCTTAAATACTAAAATGCCTCAAATATAAGCCTAGCAACTTAAAATGATTCCTTTTAAAAATTGTCACGTTAAAATCTAAAAAATATCTTTTACCACACTTAAAAAATAAAATAAAATTCGTTCTCTGGAACCACATAAAAATCTAAGACCATTCCGCACTACAACAAAATCTTAAAAGAGCGAGTAATATTTAAACTGTGCGACAGAACAACTTTCTGCATACGCTTCAGTACATGCTTAGTTCGTTCTCCTACTAACTCCTTCATCTTCGCCTCAAGATCTTCAGACTCTCCACCCAGTACATTGATAATAACATTCTATTGTTTCACCTCATATCCGGGATGCTGTTGCTTAAGCTCCCATCGCAGAGCAGCCTACTTGGTAGTCTTCCCTTTGTCTTTCGCCGTCCTATTGTCCATCCAGGGGCAGCTCATCTCCGCAGCTAATACTCTTATTATTATTATTATTATTATTATTATCATCTTGCTGCTGTTTTGTAACAAGATTCTACTGTTATTTCCACATCGCTCATCCAGACAATTCATATAAACTTATCTTGGCTATTGCTGTTGAAAATGTAGACCAGATAATAGGGAGTGGTAACGAAGAAGATGCTTTCAATTATCAGCCCAACAAGAGGTACAAGTAGTGAAAAACCGAGATTTCTATATGAAAAATTCGCGAGGAGAAAGACTGACAAGAGAAAGAAAGTTATAGAATCAGATCAAACTCCGTTGTTGATTAACGATTAACGGAGAGAAACATATTGGTGAAATAAAATACAAAACTCTTCTGCAAAAAAAGCATCAACAACCACGAGATCTCCCGGTCCGTGGGACGGTTATCTTTCGTTTGCTTTCGAAGGCCTTAGAACTTGGGGACACTAAAGGAATGTTGTTTTTACAGTAAAAATCGGCCGTTAGGTAAATAAGTCATTTGCAGTTGATATTTATGTGGTCGTACCAACGTCAGTGAACAAGTGCGTGAACTGCGTTTTATTTATTTCAAAAATGGCTCTTGACTTTAACAGTGTGTAAACGTTCTTTTGTCTTAGGTGAGGAAGTGGTCTACATCATGGAGAAGTGGGATGACTCAACTCAAGCTGAAATGGAGAAACTAGCACAACATTTCACAGAAAAAGTCACTGCAATGAACATTTCTATGAAAGCGCCCGTAGAACGCGATGAGAGGGCCTTCGACCACGATGACAGGTACAAAAGAGGCTTTTTTATTACGACGGCAGTGACATGCACGGTGTTAGCATTGTTGATGGACATAGCTCCTGCAGGGATATTTCCGACGTCGATAATATTTATTTGTAGTATATGTTATCTGCAAAGATACGAGATGCGCGAGGTAGTCTCGTTTATTACGGTAGTGACATTAAGGGTGTTAGCATTGTTGATGGACATAGCTACTCCATTAAAATGGCTGACGTTGATGTTATTTTATTGTATATGTTATCTGCACTGTAAGGTTACTTCTGCACTAGATACACAAGCCACCCCAGAATTTCTGAAAGCTGGTTTGGGTGGAGCCATGACTGCAGTGTGTATGGTGACATGGGTGACTGTAGTGTGTAGAGGAGCTAGAGCTACATGGGGGGCATGGCTGGCGACATGGGTGACTGTGGTGTGTGGAGGAGCTATAGCTATATGGGTGGTATGGCTGGCGACACTGGTGACTGTAGTGTGTGAAGGAGCTATAGTTATATCAGCGACATTGGTGGCGACATTGGTGGCGACATTGGTGGCGACATTGGTGGCGACATTGGTGGCGACATTGGTGCTAACAACAATATGGAGGATGACACCCAAGGTAGCTGGATACGAAAGTTTAGCAGTGGCAATGAAGTATTCTAGAGATGGTGCTGCAAAAATGGAAGCCAAGGTCACTGGAGACGATAGTTCAAAGATGGCCACAAGAAACACTGGTTTAACAGGAGTGGCAGCTGAAATGCTTTAAGAGCCATTTTCTGAGAATATCGAGAATCTAAAGACACTCACGGGTAAGCTAACTCAAGAAAAAAATAATCCAAAGTTCCAACGAGTTATTTAACGGACGAAAAATTAAAAAGTTCGAAAAATGTATAAAATGGCGGTTTTAGGGTCTCTAAACTGGTCAAATTCTCACTCAACTTTAGGACGCCCGTGAGAGCGTAAAAAAGATTTTTTAACGAAACAAAGCACGAACATTATTTAACCTTTGTACTTTAAAACTTTGTAATAAATTTGCCAATGTTTGGTTTCGAACATTTTCAAGCGGCGTTCTTATCAAGACTCTCTTTAACTAGCCTGCGTCACTGTCAACCGCTTTATCTGCACTTAGATGCCGCGAGATGTCTCTTGTGCATTCTTTTAGGGAAACAACTTCATGTGGCAAGGGTAATAACTGCTAGCAGTATTCTAAGGAATTAAATAAAAAAATTCGATTTTTCGTGAGTGTCTTTCGATTCTCGATATTCTCAGAAAATGGCTCTTAAAATGGTAAAGCGTGTGGCAGCGACATGATCAATGGCAGGGAATCAGGTGCTGTTCAAAGTCTTAGAGATTATGCCGGCAAATTGGAGGCATTTTTACCTGACCGCTAGGCAAACGATGCCGGCATAATTTTCGACAATTTTTGGTCCTTTGCGGCAGCAAAGCAGAACTCGAGCATAATAACGGAGAAACAGTTAATAAAATTAAAGCAAACAAAATGCGGAAAATGGTGATCACAAATGGTTTTCAATTGAGTGTCCAAAAGTTATTGCTGTTTGTTTTTGTTGTGCTTCACTACGCTCTCTGATTGGTTAAAAACAGTCGCACCATTTTCTCAACCAAATTGGCTTCGGGTTAAGACCGACAGTCCGCGGGATTTTTATCGTCCAATCAGTTTTTTAAATTGGACAGAGCGTAGCCCTGCTACATACATCCCGGCATACATGTATACTAACGAGCAGTTTCTAAGGCAGTTGTCGACAGACATAATCAGCCATTTGACGAGCATATTTTTTTCCAAGTTTACTGGCCGCTCATTACTAGATTGGCATGTACTTGTATAGTTAATTTTTTTTGGAGTGGTGGGGGAGTAGAATATAATTTAAGAAAGAAATAAATGAGATAAAAGTTTTGTACACACCACCAGTCAGTCCATCCCCACGGAAGAGCACTTGGGGTTGTTTGCGGACTGTTTTGGTGTCCATCTATTATAAATTGTTAACTTTAAGTTTAATTTTAACTCACTTTAATTGATTTATTTTTCAATTTTCCTAACATTCCTCAATACCCCCACCCCATCTCCTTTTCCTTCTCTACGCACATTTTAAAAATCGCAAAAAATTCATATGGCAGGAAGGTTTGTGACAAAACCAACTCAACTCAAGCCATGCTTCCATTCAAAAGCCACGAATTTACCATTTTCATTGTGATGTCACGGACACAAAGGTTTCTGGATGTTCTTGTAGAGCTTGCAACCAGGGACGGTCGATCTCCGAAAAATCAATTTTTCAAATAATCCGTTAAAGCACCACAGTCAGCGGGAAGTAGCCGGTGGCTGTATCTTGTAAATGAACTCGTGTAAAAAAAATAAATAAAAATAAATAAATGTCCTTTATTTACCCTCGGCAAGTGTTTATAGCAAATTGCTAGTGGGGCCGAGCATTTAACAAACAAACGAAACAAATATTGTAAATGGAACATAACATGTTTTAAAAATCCCAACTGGCGGGAGGCAAACCAGTTGGCTATATACAAGCGCAGCCGAAGGATTTATAACTCGGGACAACCGAGAAACAAATCCATGAAGTGCTCAGAGTGGCCTGACCTGCCTATGATTCTATTATCAAACTGTTCCACTTGTTCTACCTCTCTTATCTCAAAAGCTTCCTCCTGCCCTTTCATTCTAGTTTCTTATGAGGTAAAACTGTTAGCACGTTGTTAAGATACTTTTTCCTTCCTTCTTAAAATGTGCGCTACGCACTCGGTATCCAGGGGCTGGATTCACGAAGCCCTTCTAAGTTAAGATGTATTCTAAGTATTGTTTATTAACAAAAACCTATTGCTGGAATAACAATAGGCTTTTGTTAAGAAACGATATATAGGATACATCTTAACTTAGGAAGGCTTCGTGAATCCAGCCCCAGAATTAAGAAAGAAAGTTTTCCATCCAAATGTTTCTTAGAACGCTGCCCGCAATTTTCTGTCCTTCGGGAAAGCATGCAAAACAACAAACTCCACTTTGAATTTCTTTTAATTGCTCTAGTAATTCGGCACAGAACATGTGAAATCACCTGATTGTTTTTTCGTAGAAACTGTGGTACTTTTGTTGACTCGTTGGCACTTTGCCGTGATCGCACGGTATTACAGGACCAGAAGCCTTTGCTTGTCTGACGTCAAATGAAATGGTCCTTTGTAAGCTTCAAAGGTTTCATCTTTATGTAGCCCGAAACGATTAAAAACAATTTGATTTACGTTTATAGTAATATTAGCAGTATATATGTATACTTCTCCCTCTCAAAATGTCCACATAATCGAAGATCGGCTGTTTGTCGAACCCAGTTCATTGTACGTACTCCATCGAATGGGTTATCCTAGTTGTCCAAAGTACAGACACTAGTAGCACTTTCGTTTGTTTTTATTCCCGTGATGTGTGATACAACGCAATGATATCGTCGACAGCGTTAAGTGAATCTAAACTGTCAAATTTTTTAACGTGGTCTTGTTCATTATACCAAACTGTAGGCTTTTCTATCATAACGTTATTCACGCTGAATGTCTTGTGGTCAAACGTTTTCCATCATGCTATGGTCAGTTTGGCTCAAAATAAAATTACCAACGTGATTCAATAACCGGACATGCACCTTCGAGTTAGCTGGCCCAGAAAATATATATGTTGGAAACTTTAAGGGAAGCCAAAGATACTTGGAAGGAAAGCTTGGAATTGACCAGGACGACGAAGGTGCTCTGGAGAAAAAAATTACTGTACTTACAACTATGGTAGATCCTCGCTATCTCGAACTCTCAAGAGAAAGAGAAAATTGTTCGAGATAGTGGAATTTTAAAGTGGTGTCAATTTTTTGCTTTGTTCTGGACAGAACTGAAACCTTGTGAACCATGGTACAAATTACTAAGGCTTTACCACTGGTGCTTGCAGAGTAGTATACCAATAAACGTTGTCGGAAGGCCTAGACGGTGAGACTGCAAGGTGATATGGGTAATTTATTTATAAATTAACCAAACTTGGCTATGGCTCGCCCCTACAGAAAATATATTACAAAGGCAAGTGTTTTTGATACTTTCATCCATCTTATGGCAGTGACAACCGTTAAATGACAGCCGAATAACAACAGACTTACAGCTACCCATACTACCTTTCGGTCTTGTGGCATAAGCTCGAGGCTTTAAAAACCGACAATGTTCATTGAAATAACTGTATACAATATTGCCCTTCATACTGTTGTCACTTCAGTGGTTTTTGTCTTGATAAGGTACCCTCGAAGGTGAATCAGATTGCTCTAGGATCAAGTTTTTTTCGAGTTAATTAAAAAAGATAAGTTTTACCATGCAGGTTTCTATGTAATGTTGTTTCCTGTTGTTATTCTGTCAGTAAATCATTCGAGATACGGAACGTTTAATCTAGTCCACAGAAATAACAGAAGATTCGAGATAGCGCGCCGAGTTTGAGATGAGCAATAGTCAATAGTAAAATGACTGAAAATTATTGCAAAATTTAAAGTGCCACTGGGACCAGAATTTTGTTATTCCATATTTTGGCATTTTCGAAAATAGTCTGTGGTTGTTAGTCACCATGCCAAATTTCAACTCATTACGACGACTGGAAGTCGCTTTTTTCGGACGGTTTTTGTCGAGATTTTAAGGCCGCCATTACTGGCCCTTGTTCCGGAAGGTGGCTTGCGAATTAGCGGAAGTGACGTAAGAGGCTCACCTCAAACCTATAGTGCCTTCATACGGTTACTTGCCGCGGGAAATTTAACTGTCGTCGAGGGAAGATTTCCTGCCAACTGTTTGCTGTACGGCCTTGAAATCTTCGTTGCTGCAGCAGTTATAAAGGGTATTACTTGTGTTGGCAATGCTACAACAATAAATCCAACCACCGAGCCGGTATTTCACTTCATGAAAGCCTTGCGAGCGGACCCGCAATGGAAAAATGGATAATGTTCGTACTCACACACAGTGCAAATTTCAACCCGAGAGGTAGTTTTGTCGGCTGTTCTGATCACTTCACGGACGAGTGTTTCCAGAGGGCTGTTCATGTCGAATGATCCCAGAGGTCGATTATTCCATTGTCCATTCCAACTATGTGGAAAAAAAGATCCGGAAAAAACGAGACGAAAGGTACCTAATCTTAACGCAGTTGAAGTGATAGTTTATTTCTTTCTCAACACATCCACCATTATGCCAAACTTATTTTCTTTGAACGTATTTTAAAATTTATTTTGCTTGTGGAAACCCTGTCAGTTTTGCCGTCTGATAGCGCGAAGATCTTCGGCGTAGTCATCAAAATGCATCCTGGGCGAATGCAGGACTGCCGCGATTGAGCCAATAGTTTGTATTGCTTTAATAGCTTTTTTTCGTTTCTTTTTTCTTTTTTGATTCCGCGTGTGTTAATTTCAAAGCAGTAATCGCTTAGAAGCATGGTCATTTATTTTGTAGCATACCATCCTGAATGTCGAGAACCTTTACTCCTTATTCCCTGTCGGTGAAGAGTCGATTGTTCGAAATATATAAAGGCTTCAACAGGTCCGCTCGTCTTGCGTGGAAATTTAAGTTGGGAAAAAAAAATCACACGCCACTATTTGTCTAAGGGGTTTACAATGTTATTTCTTAGTAAATGAACTTAGCAATCTTAGTAAATGAACTACCAAGAAAAATGATTAGATATCAAGTTATTATTTTTATGCAATGAATAAAGCAAGTGAAAGCTTCGTTTCTTCGGCGGTCCGCATTTTTTTGTTGAGCAGCAGAAAATTTTCCTTGTGGCTTTGATTTGCAGTACAAATATTTAGATTGCGGTCACACAAGGCCTCCAGTTCTTAATCTAGAATTCTACAAAAACTGTTCAAAATATTTAGAAACGCCAAGCACTTGTGTTTCAATGCACTAAGCGATCACTGTACTATGATGGACACGATAAGCTTCATCAGCTGACTGCCAGATGACTACAGCATTAAAGCTCTTCAAGCAAGTTTCCCATATACTATGCTAAGAATGGCCAAAAATCTCAATGCTTTACAATGTATAATGAATATAAACAACGGCAGACAAAATATAGCTTCTTTTACTTCTCCAACGAAGCGAACTCGACCGATGCTTGAGAATTCGCGAGCATAAAATTCTAGAGTTTTATAGGTGTTTTGTCTAAATTTCCAAAGCTTAAAATATCAGTTTTTCGAATAGCTGGACAGCGATTTATCCGCTTTTTGAGCAACTTGTGCCTGAACTGTAAGCACTGTATAAGCATTATTTCGCGCATATTTTGAACTCCCGCCAATAAGGCGAGAAAAACAACTTTGAACAGTTTGTTTACAAGCTTATAAGCTGAAATCTCCTGACATCAGTTCTTACATCGTACGGTAAGAAAAATTCTTCATTTGCCGAACGAAATGAATCCTCTGATGCTTCGGAAGTTAAAGACTGTTCCAAATCGTAGAAATACTCTTCGGAGGTTTTGCAGTCGATGGTAGGCATCTTCAGTCAAAACACAAAGAAACGCGACTGAGGTGAGCCTCTGACGTCACAAGCTATTAAATTATGCAATCACCCAGGAACACGTTTTTAGTAATGGCGGGCACATTTTACGCAACTTTGGAGCTGAAAACTATTAGGATGGACGGTTTCTTGTTCACTTTTCTGGGTAAATATAGACACAACGCGATATTCTGCGACAGAATTTGGCCGAAATAAACCTACGAATTTTCGTCTCAGTGGCACTTTAAAGTGGTAGTTGGTACAGACGGGGGGACTACCACTTAGGTTTCTGTCGAGTTTACAATATTTTAGAGAGCTTTTACCTTTGAAAGATAGCCTTTGATGAGCTTTGTAAGGTAAGGTTAATATTATGGATTAGGCATATCTACCTGGATTTTTTGAAACAATGCTCCTCGGTTGAGGCTTCTGAACCGGTGTGCAGCGAGTGGTTTTCCTCCAAAGTCGGCAATCTAAAAAATTTGAGTATGTGGAATCCTTTTTTTCTCTCCCGCTTTCTTTCTTTCCCTCTCCTTTCTCTTTCGTGTGGTTTTGTGGCTGCTTGGAGACCTGTAAGCAAGGTTTGAGCGTCATTCCAGTGAAAATGGCCAAATTTCCAGGAGCAACTTTTTCAAAAATCCAACTAGATCTAAATTGTGCTTTAAGCGGACCTGTGACGTCATCCAAGATGGCGGCGTTTCAGTTTTTTTTCTGTTTTTCTGAAATAAAGTTGCTCATTTACCCAGAAAGGTTTGCGTACCAGAGTCTAGAATCTGACTGAAAGAAGAACTAACTTTGTTACGACAACGACACTTTATTTAACGTGGAAACATACGCTTAGCTATATGGTTAAGTTTTTTGTTGCGTTTCGCTAGCATTTACATCCCTTCCCTGAAAAAAGGTTCGGCTTGGGTTTCTCACCTCGCCCTTCTTTTCATATCATTTTCTCGGACATCTAAAAAGCAATTCTCCTAGTCACATTATGCTGGGTACCCTGTGATGGACTAACATCCCATCGAGGGGAAGCAGCAATATTCTCAGTCACTTCGTGCCGTGTTTGCCTCCTGTGGTTCGTATGCGACTTTTCTTATCTTTACCTCTGACCTTTTTTTACGGTGCATTTTTCTGTCCACTAGGTCAGAGTACATTTTGTGGTCGTAGTAGGGTCGCTGTGCTTATTTTACCCACTTTTCAGAATGCCAGGGAAGTCCTTTCTGTGATGCATTCTTATTGTAGTAGGGAATGCAGTTTTCAGTTTGCTAATCTTTGTTGCGGCGGTCGCGGTCTTTTCACATGCCAGAATATGCACTCTGATGTAACGGGTATACCAGAATATGCATTCTGATGTAACGGGTATTATGAATCGCAAACGCTTGCCAGTTTAAGGAGCTTGAAGCGACTTCTCGATACGCTGTTTCAACAGGGGGATATTCTATGCTTCATTATTAAAAAAAAGCATGGTATTAAGCAACAAACGCAAACATACCTCAGCTTCGTTTTGTCGTGATGATACTGCAAAAAAAGAACAGAACAGCCCGGTATTTTGTTTTAAACAACTAAGTTTTTTTTCTAATAAAACTATTTGCAGATATTAGAAATCACGAGTGGTTATTTTGGGCAGTGTAATGACATCGAATGAGATCAGTACAGTTTGTCTTTCACTGGCATTTCGTTTTGTCTATTTTCCTATTTTCAACTTAAAATGTCATTTTCAATTTAAGTGCGACGAAGCACTGTTTATAAAATAGTTTTCTAAGCTGGATTTTAGGGTGGATTAGCTAACTGCAATTACAAGACAAATTTGCAAATCAAACCTTTATTTGTAGGATAGAAAACGGTCAGCTAGATCTAATTTCCATTAAAACGTTAGTTGCCTGAGTTGCTCACGATGATCAGTATAGTATCACATATTTTGAAAAGCCGTGATCGGCTCTGTTCATTCTCCTCAACAACCCCAGGGCTTTGAGTCTCGCTGGTGCGCAAAAGAGAAGGAAGTTAGCGAAATTCATTGCTCCTTGTACAGCATGTTTGCATGTGTTCAAAACGGTCCGCAGACCTGTACAGCCCCGTCTCTACCCCCAGCCTAAGTACGAACAGTGCTCAACAACTGGTATGTACCGATTATAGAAACAAAAGGGTAATAAAAATCTCAAGCAAACGCTGAGTCGCGTAATCTTTTCCGTCGTGTAAAAGCGATCATTGTTCCTCCTTGAAAATGTTTTTCATAAAAATGTTCTGTGAATGTCGACATCAGGCCTTTTCCTTCGTTATTCGTATCAAGGCGTAAGTTTAGACCGACGTTTAACTATCCTCCTGTTGACTCAGAATAGGGCCAGGCTAGTCTGCATAGCGGGAAAGGTCAGAAAGTTGGCTGCTACGTGGAAACATGTCGCGCGTGTGGTGAGCTCACCACGCGAGCGTCACGTTCTCAGTGTCACTTGTCTATCCCTGAGGGAAAGGAGAGACTGCTCGTAGTCCCTAAACAGATCAACTGTCAAGATTTTGTGATAAATAACTAAGGAAAAGGTAATGCCTAACTATGATACATGCCAAATGGCTAGATGTTCACGGGGTTCGAATAGCAGTGGCGCGCATTCTTCCATGGGTGACGTGGGTTGGGGCTGGGATCATTTACTGTGCGGGCTCTGGAGGTAAGAATGTGGAGAGACGAGATCAATAACTGACACACAGTCGCTGCAAGAGGCGGCTTCACAATCTGACTGCTGTTCCAATTCTCTTTATTGTCTTTAAAACGCCATGCGACCTAACTATACAAGTTCCTCTCTCTACCGAATCTGCACCATCTTGCTTTTCTATGCACTTGGCTCTTCCCTTGCCGAGGTAGGTAAAAATAACTTGGGAAAGACGTTCTAAGTTTGTGTCGGTTCTAGTGTTAATGGGCTTGTAGGATATGTTGACAGTACTTTTGTGACTACAAAAAATAATGTTTGTATGGCTACAAAAATGCACACCAAAAAAACAACGTCATAGTGTTTTCTACGGTGGCTCATAAGGGACACATCGAATTTCTCGTCGCAAGTTACTAACTTGCGATTGCAACATAATAACCATCCTCGGAGACCCAGGAGCAGCTAGTCGGGACGACAGGATCTTCATGGGCTAAAGTTTACAACAAGAGCGGAGAGCCCCTGGGCACTTACTCTTACCGAACGAGTTCCAGAAGCGTTTGAAATCCCGCCTTCTGATTGGCCAGAAAAAACAGCGAAGAGGAACAGCTGGGCGACTCTCATGTCTTCTTACACGAGGTTGTTTTCCTCATCAATCGCCGTAGTAGCGTGGCCCGTTCAACGGGAACATTTTTGAGGAGAGCTTCAGAAAAAAAAAACTTTAATACTAAATAAATAAACGAAGTCGGAGAAATCGCAAACTATAACGGCTGGAAGAAAACAAACACTCAGCGGGATTTTTCACGAAGGACTTATCGAAGGTATCGTAAATTTTTAGAGCTAACGACTCCCCTTTCTCAAGTGTTGCATGTGGCTAATAGCTACTCGAGTAAACGATGTTACTAATTATTCCTCCTTGTTCGTTGAACTACGTCTGAAACTCTCCACGGGAATCTCCGATGCACGGACCACGCAACTATGTCGATCGAGCGTGGGAACCACAGTTAACCAAAGCGTAATATGAGTGTTTGTATGGAGCTGAAATTCGATCGAAAATAATCGGCGGTTTTCCGCTGAAAATGCATTAAAATGGAAATACAGTTTGAAAAACATTACCTGCTGTGTGTTTGCTGTGTTTTTATTGCTTTTCCGAGCTTCTGGAGGCTGATCTGGGCGATTTTCTTCTTAATGGTCGATGCGGTCATGTCACGTACTAGAGAGAACTAGTTCTCTCTAGTACGTGACATGACACGCTCGATCAACATAGTTGCGTGGCCCGTGCATCAGAGATGGAAAGTTTCAGACGAAGATCAACGAAGAAGGAGAAATAATTAGTTACACTGGAGAAAGGGGAAGTCGCTAGCTCTAAAAATTTGCGTTACCTTCGATAAGTCCGCCGTGAAAAATTCCCTGTGAATGTTTGTTTTCTTGCGGCCACGTTATAGTGTGCGATTTCCTCGACTTCGTTTATTTATTAATTTTTTTTTTTTCTGAAGCTCTCCTCAAAAATGTTCCCGTTGAACGGGCCACGCTACCACGGCGATTGATGAGGAAAACAACCTCGTGTAGGAAGACATGAGAGTCGCCCGGCTGTTCCTCTTCGCTGATTGGCCAGAAAAAATTTTTCTGGCCAATCAGAAGGCGGGATTTCAAACGCTTCTGGAACTCGTTCGGTAAGAGTAAGTGCCCAGGGGCTCTCCCGCTCTTGTTGTAAACTTTCGCCCATGAAAATCCCGTCGTCCCGACTAGCTGCCCCTGGGTCTCCGAGGATGTGTTAGGAAGTTTAAAAAGAATCATTAGTAGTAAAGGGGGCCCGT